>JBBDGP010000702.1:0-65000 GCA_037952835.1 Lithobates septentrionalis | reverse complement strand
GGCACAGGGTAGATCACACAAGTATAGTATAAGGTCTACAGCAAACACACCTCCAACACACATAATGTAATATAATGTATAGCATCAAGCATAAGACCCCATCATTTAGTTTAGGTCTTGCTCCTAAGAGGGCTTGGTGACAAGCTTGTAATCTTTTGGCTAAATGGAATGGAGATAGTAGTGTCAATACAATTATTTTCCTTTTCAAATATTTTATTGAGAATAATACAATACAAAGTATCATATAATGAGTTTGTAGGTAAACGAGACAAATATGGAAAATAAGGCTTCTCAATAGCTTAAAAGAAAGTATATATTTTCATATGAGTATGTAACTTGAAGTATAATTTGAAAATATTTCTCTAGTAAAAACAAACATGTATAATATTGTGAGAAAAATAAATCCAAAGTATGAATTATAACATCAAGACTCAGAGTTGGAGGACACACAGCATCTTATAGAGTGGAAGAATGGTTATCCTCGGGATAGTAGGGGAAGGTAAGTAATCAATCCAGGACCAGGATCCATCCATGTGGTTTGGTTATTCCCGGGAAGAAGGGTAATTAATCAGACCATCCCAAGTGTCTAAATTGTATAGGTATTGTTAAAAAATATGTAACTGGCTAATTAGCTTGGATTCTTATATGTGGGAAGGGGAAAGGTGTGAAAAGAGAAGTGTGTATAAAGGAAGTGGGAGGGAAGATTACTTCAGAAAAGAATGGTGTGTTAGTGAGTTCGGAATGATACACAGGTAGTAATATGTGAGATTGGTAAGTATCCTCAGGAAAGTATAAGTGAGTGATCAAGACCAGGTGGTAGGTGGTGTTCAATCCATGGAAGCCATAATGATTCAAACATGGATACTTTATCTAATAAGATCGCCTCTATTTTGGCATGAATCATTGCTTGTGTTACTCGGTGTTTGATACCATGCATAATGTGGATGTTTTCCAGGCTTTTGCAATAGTTTGCTTTGCAGCCGTGGTTATTAAGAGTAGGAGTTTGAATTGGCGGTGAGTTATAGTTTGCGGCTTGTTATTCAGAATCGCTACCGTTGGGTCAGGCAGCATTGTGGTTTTGAACATGGTAGTGAGAATATTGAATATTTCGTACCAAAAAACACTGGCTATGGGACAATCCCACCAAATGTGTACCCGGATCGGTACAGCCTCGGAAGCAGTTAGCGGGGTATTGCGGGAGGAATTTTGATATCCTAGAAGGTACTAGGTACCATCTGGTAAGCACCTTGTAGTTAGTCTCTAGAGCTACTATATTCAGTGTAGCCGATTTAGTAGCCTGCCAGATGTGAGCCCAGTTTAGTGTGTCTGGTTGGAGGTTTAGATCAGTTTCCCATTTGGTTGTATGGGATGGAGGGGGGGGGGGGGAGAGAGAGAGATTGTGTGTGATAATAGCTGGGTGTACAAATCTGATATGAGTCCACGCCTATGAAGGTCAGATTTGCAAGCTTGTTCAAAGATTGTAAGGCTTGGGGTAGATGAATCTAGGGGAGTGTTTTGGATTAGAAATTGTTTTATTTGTAAGTATCTGAAGGTTTCTTTCTGAGGTAAAGCATGTGTTTCTCGTAATGTTGCAAAAGGTGTAATAGTAGTTGTAAAAAATGATGAGAACGTATTAGTTCTGAATTTGATCATGCGGTGAAGGAGGATGGAGAAGTCCAGGCTGGATAGAAGGAAGGGTTATCGAGGAAGGGAAAGAAGGGGATTATGATTAGATTTGAAGACCGAAACGAGCTCTTAGTCTATCCCAAATTGAGAGATTATGTTTAGTAATATGGTTTGAAATTGTCCGGCGTTGTGCCGGTGGGAGCCAAAGAAGATTTGCTGTAGATAAAGGATCACATTCCACCGATTCAATCGCGACCCAAAGGGGAATTTCTTTAGTGGCGTGGTATTTAGGTAATTGAGATAATTGGGCAGCATAGTAATATTTAGAGAAGTTAGGAACACTCAATCCACCACGGATGCGGGGAGTGTATAGGGTAGATTGTGGGAGACAGGGTTTAAGTTTTCTCCAAGGTTTAAGTTTTCACCAAATGAATTGGGAAACTTCTCTGTAGAATTTGTAGGAAATATGCTGGAACCTGTATCAGGAGCACTCTAAAAAGATATAAAATCTTAGGTAGTGTTGACATTTTGATTACAGTAATTCTACCCGTCCATGCTAATGGGAGAGAAGACCAGGTTTTCATTAGGGTCGTGAGGGGATTTAGTATTGAGGGGTAATTTGCCGCATGTAGATTTGGTGGACTTGCTGTAAATTTGATTCCAAGATATGCAATTTGTGTTGTCGACCAAGTGAATGGGAGGGAGTCTTGTAATTTTGTCTGTAGGTCAAGTGGAATGGAAGTGTTTAAGGCTTTGGACTTATGGGGATTCATTTTGAGTCCAGATATTGATTCAAATTTGGTTAGGGTGTCAATGAGGTTTGGAGTTGAAATTATGGGTGAGGTGAGGAAAATTAGAACATCGTCAGCAAACATACATAATTTGTGTTGATGACCTCCTAATTCAAGGCCTTTAATCTTTAATTCGTGCTGGAGCGTATGAGCTATGCGAGAGGTTCAATTGCCAAGGCAAATAGGAGAGGGGAAAGGGGGCATCCCTGTGTGTGTCAATACAATTTTAAAAGGAATGTAGGCACAGTAACTGCTGTTAAACCCCATTACGGGGGGGGGTTTACTCCTATTTCTGGACCAATGTAACTATGTAAACATATCAACACCTGAATTACATCTTTAAAGCCTCTATGGACATTTTTGGTTATAGTAGTTTTTCAACCGTTTCATGCACAATTTGAAGACTTGACATGTTGCAAGGGAATTTTCCCTTAGCATGGTGAATGAGGTGAAGCTCTGCTGACTTCCATTATCTAATCATGTGCAAGCAAGCACTATTTTTTTTTATTTTAAGGATTAGGACTCATGCACACAGCAGTATTAATTTTGACATTAAACTTTGATTTAGTTTTAGTCATAGTCTTGACTAAAATGCTATTTTAGTTTGTCGTATTTTAGTCAGCTAAAATCTAATGGGCTTATTTACATTCGTTTTTTTTTTTTTTTGGTTGAACTGGATGGACTAATGTCTTTTTTTTCAATCTGACTAACTATATAGTCAGGTTGAAAAAAAGACACCAGTCCAACCAAAAAAAAAACCAAAAAAAAAAACCTATATACACAATTCTTTGCCCACAGTTTCCCTTAGTAAGCATGCTGGCGCCTGCACCCGGAGCTGATGCAAGTGTTGGCTTTGGGTGCCGACATTGCGGGCTCCCTGAACAGGTAAGTAAGTGTCCTTATATTAAAACTCAGCAGCTACAGTATTTGTAGCTGCTGACTTAATTTAAACATTTCTCTTGAAATTCCAAACTCATTATATACTCCTGGCGCAAAAATCTAATAACGTAGTGGGGATGGGAAAGTAAATGGGAGTGAAGGAGTGCACAGGGCAGAGAACTGGTCTGGGGAGGCTGTTATTTTACACAGTGCTAAGTACTGCTACCTTGCTAGGAGGGGAAACACTGACCATGTGGTTTGCAGGGCATTGTTCCAGAACTCCCAGGCAGCAGGCAGACAGAGGGAGCATGTGTCTCTCAGACAAAACAGCTTGTCAGGGTTCTGAGGCTTTTACCCACTTCACGACCGCTCACGTAGATATACTGTGGCAGTGCAGCCACTCTGCGCCAGATCACGTACTGTGATCTGAAACTTCCGGGTCTGGGGCGCACACCCACGCTGCCGGTGGCCCACTCCACTGTGACCACAGCGAGAGCCCAGCGGCGTGTACGGCGGACTTGATGTCCACCAGCGCCCACTGATTGTTCAGTACACAGGCAGAACGGCGATCTGCCTATATAAAAACAAGGCAGATTGCCGTTCTGTCAGTAGGAAAGGCATTGATCCTGTGTGCCTGCACAGCAGGGACATGGATCTATGCCTTTCCTTAGTAAAAGCACCTGGGAGATGCAGATGGTGCATACAGCCGGCCATTGAAGTGAATGGCCGTACATGTCCGTAGCTGGATACACACAGATGATACATGTTCATATAAATGCAGATTTTTTAGGTGTGTACTGCTATTCACTTCTATGGTCAACTGTAAGCACCACTCAAGGTAGGGAAGCTGTAAGCACCACCCAGTGAAGGGAAAGTACTGGGATTTTTACACTAGAGCATATTGTCAGCCTCTAACAGTCCTTGTGCATGAGACCTTAAAGCGGGGTTCCACCCAAATTTTGAACATTATCTCTATGCATTCTCTTCCTTGCCTAGATGCTGACATGCTGTGTAAAAAAAAATTAAATCGCCGTAATTACCTTTTTTTTTTCTAATCTTCTTAGCACTTCCTGGTTTTCCTCCCATGGGAGTAGGCGTGTTTCTAGCCTCTCCCAGACCTCCCACAGTCCCCTGGGAACTAGTCTCAGGCTTCCCAGCATGCATTGTGCAACAGCGTCATCACAACATCTCGGTGAATGCTGGGAGCACAGCATTCACCGCATCCAGGAAATACATGCTTGTGGGCTTCAAATGCCCACAATGAAGATGGAAACCGCCTTCAGTGAATTTTATAAGTTATTCTTTACAATGAAATCGGACACAGGCGGACTTATTACACAGAACATGCGAGTAGATAATCATGAGAAGAAGTTTGTGAATGAACTCCAAAAAAAAAAAAAAAAAAGATAGGTGGACCCCTGCTTTAATATTACAGGTGGTATTCAGAAAATACATGGGTCATAAAGATGGAGCACAGCAAAACAAATCAATTTAAATAATCACTCCGAAGAACTTTAAAGCGTTAAAATTGATTACAGATCAGTGATAAACTCACCTGAGATAGCGTACAGATTAGACTGCTGGTTTTCAAAGTCCGGCCGAGTGTTATTTCTACCTTTGAATGTTGCAGGAAGAGTTAGAGATATATGTCTGGAAGAAAAAAAATATATAACTGAAAACAATCCATGAATTGTAGAAATAGGACCATTTCAGCTTTATATGTCAATCCAATACCTTAAACTGCAATAGCTGTCCTGTAAATAATTTTATTAAAGCTGACGTTTTGGCATGAAAATTTTTAGGTAGTTAGTCCAGCTTGGACCATACCTGTGGGTTCCCCCTAAGGCCCCTTTCACACGAGGCGGACTCCGTTTCTACGGAGCCCGCCTCGGTCCGCCGGCTCAGTGGGAGATCAGTCCGTTAATCTCCGCTGAGCCGGCGGATGACAGGTCCCTCTCTGCTCACTGAGCGGGGAGGGGCTTGTCAGGCGCCGCTGCCGCCTATGGAGAGATCGGATGAAAACGGACAGCGTGTCCGTTTTCATCAGATCTCACCCGATCCGATAGCGACGGACCTGGACGTAGAGCCATCAGTCTGCTTTTAGCGGATCGGACCGAGTCGGATGTCAGCGGACATGTCTCCGCTGACATCCGACGCTCCATAGACTAACATGGAGCGCCCGTTCAAGTCCGCCGTCAAAACTGACAGGCGGACCTGAACGGTCCGATCGTGTGAAAGGGGCCTAATTAAGCTTCTATGACTGTAGTAGAGACCTCTACCGTGATTTCCCACTAGTTTCCATGTCCTGTGCAGAGTGGCTGCTGCATTGTGAACACCAGAAGTTGTCCGCTCAATATGGTCACCATTGAGGTAACACTTGGAATTTTCTCAATGTATGCAAAGTGCTCTCTGATTAGAAGAGGTGGCTGGGTGGTGACATCACAATTTCTATCTCATCCAATCAAAGAGAACTTTGCATTCATTGAGAAATCGTAAAGTGTTCTCCGAATGCCATCTGTGCCATTTATATTTATGTATTACAGGTACTTGTATAGCGCCATCAATTTTACACAGTGCTTTACACAGAAGTGCCTTTGACAATTTTGAAAAAGAAAAAAAACATTTTTTACCCTGCTTTGCAGGGACACAGAATCCATGCCCTTCCTTACCGTTTACTTATATACATGATCCTGCGCAGCGCAGTCGCCCTGTAGCAGTAAAACTGCTATAGGACGGTCATCAACTGGTTAAACAGGTCTTCTATTGTGCCAAGAACATGCGCATTACAATATGTACTATTTTCCCCAAACGAAAACCACATTCACTGTTCGAATTTTGTTAATTTGAGAAAAGCTTTCTATCCTGCTGCTTCGAATGTTCTTGTTATTATGGTCGAAAACCACGTCCGTCTGACCCCACTAACCATTAGAGAATCAAACAAAATTTCTAAGAATGAAGCTTTTTGAACAAAATCCAGTGTATGGCCAGCTTTAGATAACACATGGTACATTAAGAACAGAAAGTTTTTGATCAAGGCAATACAAATGTAATGTGATATTGCTGTCATACGCCCTATTAATTGTTTTTATTTATGAATGGTAATACCAGGTCTGCTAATTGATTTTTGCCCAGCTGTTGGCAACGTCAGATTGTGAGTGTAGTTTGGAAGATGTTTAAGGATACCACAATTTTAATGATGTAAAATAATTAGTTAATAGATGTTAACATTTTTTTTGTTTATAAATGTCTTGGTAAACAAAGGATTAAAACATTTAAAGGACTGTGAAGTCCAAAAACGCAGTAAATAGCGTCAGAATGACGAGTGGATGTGGATCAGGGAGCATCCTCTGCTCTGCGAACAAATAACCCATAGGCACTCAGCTTTGAGCATTTCTGGTTTCAGGTGTCTAAATCCCAGTTAAAATGCCAGGTAAAAGGCCAATTAGCACATTCCTGCGCTTGATTGGCTATAGCAGGTGAGACATTGGGCATTGCTTTTAATGGGCTTCCCTATGCAAAAAAAATAAATAAATGAAAAAATACGCACAAAAGAAGTGCATGACCCTTTGCGCTTTGGTGCAAAAATGTGCATCCCTTTTGCAGGTGCTGAGCAGTGCCATTAAAATGTATTGGCACTGCTGTGCACCCACAAAAGGGATGCAGGTTTTTTCGTGCATTGCGTGGATTTTGTTAACATTCCCACATTGCACAAATGTGAACCGAACTTTACAGGAGGGGCGGGTCAAATTCCTGACTGAAGTCAGCATTTGCATGATACAGTATTCAAGGGTGCTGGGCTCCCATAGTGTTCTATAGGTCATTGGGTGCTTGCATTTAACATCTGCTGGCAGTTTGCTCTCTTATATAGCTACACTTTTAGGTAGCTGCACTTAAAAAGACAATTTCTGGTTAGATGAAAAAGGACACCTACACACTACTGGTATTAGTACTGTGGGTTTTTTTTAATGTCTTAATTAGCAAAAGCAGTGCCCTCCAGTGATATAAACAGTCTTACAATTTTGCTGTGTGTCAGGGAGAATAGTCCTCTAGAAACTGTTCACGTTTCAAGGGATGTATTAAAAGTAAAAAAGGTCAGGTCTGAGCATGTAGGCCCTTTACAAAATAATCTAGAGTGGGTGACTTGGGACTAAGAAAAGGAAAATTTATTAAATACTTTCTTAAGCTCTGTGTATACAAAAGAGCATGAGGGAGCTCATGTCCATAATGGGGGTGGTGTTGACACAGCCCCAAATGATCCACAATGGCTCAAAAGTGATATGGTCCAGAAATATTTAGACAGAATAAAGGTGGATAAAGAACCTGGGCCAGATGGTATCCACCCACGGATCCTAAAAGAATTGAGCTCTGTAATTTCAAGGCCATTGTTTCTAATATTAAGGGAGTCGTTAATGACTGGAATGGTACCACTGGATTGGTGTAGGGCCATATTTAAAAAAAGGGATCAAAGTCTTTACCAAGTAACTATAGACCTGTTAGTTTAACTTCTATAGTCGGGAAGATACTGGAGAGTTTAATAAAAGACCGCATAGATGAGTTCTTGCTGGAAAAAAAATATTTTAAGCAATAGACAGCATGGATTCATGAAAGACAGAAACTGTAAAACGAACCTGATTTCTTTTTATGAAGAGGTAAGTAAAACCTTGGACAGAGGGGTAGCTGTGGACGTGGTATACTTGGATTTTGCAAAAGCGTTTGACACAGTTCCCCACACACGGCTCATGTGTAAGGTAAAGTCTACAGGCTTGGAGAGATCAATTTGTAAATGGATAGAAAACCGACTAAAAGACAGAATTCAGAGAGTAGTGGTTAATGATTCTTACTCTGAATGGTCTAAGGTTATCAGTGGTGTACCCCAAGGTTCAGTGCTGGGACCCTTACTTTTTAAGATCTTTATAAATGATGTAGGGTCTGGGATTAAAAGTAACATTTCTGTCTTTGCAGATGACACAAAGCTATGCAGTGGAATAACGTCCTTACAGAATGTCTCCAATTTACAAGCTGAACTCAATGCACTGTCTAATTGGGCGTCTATGTGGCAGATGAGGTTTAATGTTGAGAAATGTAAAGTTATGCACTTGGGGGCTAAGAATATGCATGCATCATACATACTAGGGGGAGTACAACTGGGGGAATCCGTAGTGGAGAAGGATCTGGGGGTTTTGGTAAATCATAACCTTAATAATAGCATGCAATGCCAAGTTGCAGTTTCCAAAGCGAGTAAAGTCCTTTCTTGTATTAAGAGAGGTATGGACTCCAGAGAGAGAGATATAATTTGCCCCTGTATAAATTAGTAAGACCTCATCTGGAATATGCAGTTCAGTTTTGGGCACCGGTTCTCAAAAAGGATATCGGGGGAACTGGAGAAAGTGCAGAGAAGAGCAACCAAACTAATAAGAGGGATGGAGGAGCTCAGCTATGAGGAAAGATTAGAGGAACTGAATCTATTCCCTCTTGAGAAGAGGAGATTAAGGGGGGATATAATTAACATGTACAACTATACAAGGGGTCCATATAGTGAATTTGATGTTGAGTTATTCACTTTAAGGTCATCACAGAGGACAAGGGGTAACTCTTTACATCTGGAGGAAAAAAGATTTCATCTCTAAATAGGGAAAGGTTCTTCACAGTAAGAGCTGTGAAAATGTGGAATAGACTCCCTCCAGAGGTGGTTCTGGGCAGCTCAGTAGATTGCTTTAAGAAAGGCCTGGATTCTTTCCTAAATGTACATAATATAACTGGGTACTAACATTTATAGGTAAAGTTGATCCAGGGAAAATCTGATTGCCTCTTGGGGGATCAAGAAGGATTTTTTTCCCCTGCAGTAGCAAATTAGATCATGCTTTGCTGGGGTTACATAGTTAGTCAGGTTGAAAAAAAAGACACAAGTCCATCCAGTTCAACCATAAAAAATAAAATAAATAAATAATAAAATAAAAAATATCGTACAATCCAATATACCCAATTCTATACCCTCAGTTGATCCAGAGGAAGGCAAAAACCCCCAGCAGAGCACGCTCCAATTTGCTACAGCAGGGGAAAAAATTCCTTCCTGATCCCCCAAGAGGCAATCGGATTTTCCCTGGATCAACTTTACCTATAAATGTTAGTACCCAGTTATATTATGTACATTTAGGAAAGAATCCAGGCCTTTCTTAAAGCAATCTACTGAGATGGCCAGAACCACCTCTGGAGGGAGTCTATTCCATATTTTCACAGCTCTTACTGTGAAGAAACCTTTCCGCATTTGGAGATGAAATCTCTTTTCCTCTAGACGTAAAGAGTGCCCCCTTGTCCTCAGTGTTGACTGTAAAGAGAATAACTCAACACCAAAGTTCACTATATGGACCCCTTATATATTTGAACATGTTGATCATATTCCCTTCCTTTTTACTGGATCAACTGTGGCTACAGGTTTGTGGGGGGTTTTTTTTTTAGTAAAATTGGGTGGTCTTTTTTCAACCTGATTAACTATGTAACTATGGATGTGATATGTTGTTTGCCATCACACTGTATGAAAATGATGTGCAAAGGAGCCATTTTCTTTCATTATTTATATATGAAATGCTGTAATTTCTTTCCTGCCCTCTAGATGTCACCCCTGCTATACGTAACAAGTATGTCCGGGAACGTTCTCATTTATCCAGGCCATGGTATTATATCTGGTATTAATCACATACAATTGGGCTTCTTTGTGATATTGAAGATATTTTGTAGCCATTTCAAGTCTTCTTCAGTTCTAATGAGCTTTCGGGAAAATACCCCAGTACGATGTATGCTAGGCTATATGTTCCTGACATGCATTAGAACTGAAGAAGTGGCTTGAATAAGCTAGGAAATGTCTTCAACAACACAAGTCCAATTCAATGTGACCAACTACTACTAGGTATATGTAAAGCTGAACTCCAGGTATGGCTTTAATTGCATACTTACATTGGTCCAGCTTGGTATAATGTATACATACAGCTTCTCATACCTGATAAACCATTGCGGAAGCTGACAATCACTGTAGCAGTCGCAGAAGCAATCTTCTGTATGTTGTGCAGAACTACAAGCTTCCCCACTGCACATTAACCATAGGGGGCCACTTGTTCAGCACTACCTCCATTCACAGAACACCTTGTATTTTTTTCAATGAAAACAAGGGGGGAGATTTACTAAAACTGGAGAGAGTGCAAAATCTGGCGCAGCTCTGCATAGAAGCCAATCAGCTTCTAGGTTTTTTTTTCGTCAAAGCTTAGAGTTCCACCCCAAAAAAAAGAAATTATTACTGTAAATTAACAAAAATGGAAAAAAAAACATTTGGAGAAAATTTTTTTTTTTACTCGCCTCTAAATGGCTGTTGCTAGGGGGTCCCTCGTAGTCTGCTTCCTTCGGCGCCTGTGCTCCTGACATCACTTCCCTCGGCGCAGGAAGGGATATCGCCTCTTTCCCCTCCCTCTTGTCAATCATCTGGGACACGTGGCAGGTCCCAGATGATTGCGCGGCCAGTCACGGCGCGCGGCTCGCGCATGTGCAGTGGGTGCCCGGCTGTGTGCCCACAGTTAAAATGCCAGCGCCGCTGAGTGGAGGGGGAGAAGAGCGGCGCTTCGATCCCCCGCATCGCTGGACCCTGGGATAGGCTAGTGTCCGATTATTAAAAGTTAGCAGCTGCAGTATTTGTAGCTGCTGACTTTTAATTTTTTTTTTTTTTTTTTTTAAGCAGAACACCGCTTTAAGGCTGCAGCTCACAGCAGGGGTCCAGTGCGTCCATGTTCTCCGTTTCAGGGACGAATCAGGGCTGAATTTTTGGCTAAATTCAGAACCGAAACGGACCAGAAGACACACAGGACTCCCATGCAAGCCGCTCTGCAGCCGCCCTGAAGAGGTGTGAACTGGCTCCATAGAGAACTGGTCACAATCTCCTGTCATGCAAATTGGATGCGGGCAACCCACATCCAATTCGCACTAGTGTAAATGAACAACCTGAAGGTAAAAGCCGACTGGCTACAATGCACAGCTGCACTAGATTTTGCACTCTCCGGTTTTAGTAAATCAACCCCAAGGAGCTTGTGAAGTCACTGCCCCTCCTCTCCACCTCTTTCAATCAGGGAATGCCTTGAATTAATTCGGAAAAAAAAAAAAAAAAAAAAAGGCGTTCTGCGAATGGTGGAAGTGCTGAATAAGCAAACCCCTGTGGTCGGTGTGCAGCAGGGCAGCCGCTTGGCAAAGGATCCGGAAGATCGTGGCTTTCACTGTAGTAGTGCCGACTACTACAGTGATTGTCCTCTTCCACCGCGGTCCCCCCGGGTATGCGATATGCATACCTTCATTGGTCCAAGCTGAACCAGGTTAAGTATGCTATTAAGATCATACACCTTGAGGTCAGCTTTAGCAAAAAGTTTTCATTATTCCATTACCCAGACGGAACAATCGTTAATGCTGGCTATAATCAGCATGTTTTTTCCGCTGCTCTGGACTACAAGCGCAATGATCAGAAATTGAAATAGTGAAATGGTAACAGGGCAGAGAAAAGCAAATATTTGCCAAGTGCAGGAGCCAAATGATTGAACGATGGAACCAGCAGATAGCCTTTGAGAACCTTACAGACATAACACAAAACAATCAGAAGGAGAAAAATGTACGCATTTTTAGCGGTAATGTTCTCCATCAACTCATGCCAAAGTTATTACCTCGTGGTATCATTTGCACCTCCTTAAATTGTAAGCTCTCATGCACAGGACCCTTCTAACCCCTGTTTTGAATAATATTGTGATTGTACCATCTTCCTTTATTTTGTAAAATGCTAACTGTTGACACTTTAAAAAATCCCAATATAAATAATAAAAAAAAAAAAAAAAAAAAAAAAGTAAAGCCGATGCATGGCTACTACTTATCAGGATGTCATAATTTAAAAAAGGTCTTCCATAAAGAACTTTAAATGGTGTATTAATGGCATTGGAACATTGAAATAACACTGAGTATTATATACTTATGTTGTTATTACCGATGTACTGATGATCTCACTGTGGAGCATCCATGATAGGTAAGCAGCTTCTGCATACTAAGGCTCGGTTCACCTATATGTGGGTCCGCTTTCGGTGCACAGCCCGGTGCAGTATCCAGTCAGCAGTTTAGGTGCAATTTAGACATGTAAATCGCACCTGAACCAGACTTAAAAATGCACAGGACCCTTTTTTCATTCACACTGCAACCGGCCCACATATATGTGAACCGGCTCCATTGAAAGATGATCTGGTCCACATTTCAAAACACATCTGATTCACATATATGTGAACCGAGTCTAATATGTGAACAGTTGTGGAGGTTTAGTTTAGGCCAGAAATGTAATACTCAAATCCAAAATTAAATTTATTCCAAAGTTGTTACAAAAGCCAACTTATTTTAGGGGCCAGAAATCATCCCTTAATCTGAACCTGTTGGAATATAGATACTATGGGGTGATTTACTAAACCTGGATAGTGAAAAATCTGATGCAGCTGTGCATGGTTTTGACAAAAAACAAAAAAAAAAAACTGGAAACTGAAAGGTTTCTATGCAGAGCTGCACCTGATTTTTCAATCTCCAGTTTTAGTAAATCAACCTCAATGGGGTTGATTTACTAAAGGCAAATAGGCGCCGCACTTTGCAAGTGCAATTGCAATTGCACTCATTTTCCCCAGAGCTTAGTAAATGTGGTAAAGCTCTGCTGTTTTTCATCATTTGCAAGCAAATATGCTTTTTTTTTCTTGCACCCAATTGGATATTCTTTACAAAGTGAAGTTTCACCACAATCACATTTACTAAGAAAAAGTGCGTAACTGCATTTGCAAACTGTACAGTTTATTTGCCTTTAGTACTGTAAATGAACTGCACAATGCGATAAGTTATTGATTACCAGCTGCTGAACGTTTCTCTAGTGCTGCATAACTTGTCACATCCTGAGTGAAGTAATTAAAAAAGAGTGAGGGTCGGTTCACACTGGGGCAACACGACTTCAGCGCGACTTTGCACGGCGACTTCAACGCGGCTTCGACGCGACTTCAGCGCGACTTCAGCGCGACTTTAGCAAAATACAAGGCGACTTGAAGTCGCCTCCATGACAGGCGACTTCGCCGGTGGCCAATCACAGGGCAATCAGCTCTCTGGGAGGGAGGGGGGAGGGAGGGGTTTTCCCTGCAAAGTCGCTTGACTTTACAGAGAGATCCGACTTGGAGGCGACTTCCATTGATTTCTATGGTACAGGTCGCCTACCAAGTCGGATCAAAGTAGTACAGGGAGTACGCTCTGAAGTCGGAGCGACTTCAGTAGTGTCTATTAAGACGCTAGCGTTCACTCCCATTGAATCTATTTCTGGGGCGACTTGGGGCGACAAGTCGGATCCCAAGTCGCCCCAGTGTGAACCGACCCCGATGGAAGCACAATGTTTGCACCACTCTTCTAAATATAAAAAATGGAGCAGATGCAGCTCCTAATTAATAATAATAAAAATAATAGCCCCTTTGTTGTCTCGGAGCAACTAGTTCTCTGTTCCGCCTCGTCTGTGACAGGCATCACAGAGAACATTAGAGCAGAAGCTGTATGCTCCAACCTCTCTGTCGTCCCCGCCCACCACTTACCTCAGAGTGGGAGGGGAGAAGATGGTATAAGCCCTGCACGCTCTGCTCATGTAGTGAAATGACTGCACAAGCAGAGACAGGTAGGTATGTAAGTGGTCTACTGACAGCTCACATTCCATACAACAGGTGACACCTGGCAGGAAGCTTTAATTTTCTATATATTGAAAGCTGCTGTATTCTCTCCAATAATTGAGGGTGAGACCTGCACCAGGTTCCTTTTCACCTTGATATAGAAACTGGCGTGGATGACACAGATATACTTGAAAGAGGTCTGTCAGCTTAGTTAAAGCAGACTTCCACCCAACTTTACAAGGTGGTCTTAAACTAAAGACCACCCCTCCACTCCTAGTTTTTGGATGTATATAAAAAAAAAAAAAAAAATTCCTACCCTTTAAGAAGTACAAAGGTGTACTTCCGTCCCAGCCGAACCGCGGCGAAGAACGTAATTTCCTCTTATGCAGCAAGCCCTCCTCCTTCTCTCCTGCTGCCTTCTGGGACCTGTGTGTGTCCGAGAAGACAAGGTGGTCATTCAGAAAGCTCCGCGCGACTCACGCATGTGCAGTAGGAAACCTGAAGGCTCCACTGCCAGTTTCCCTTGGTTGTAATGGCGGCGCCTGCACCCGAGCCGGTGGCCGAATTGGCCTGAGGGGGCTGACATTGCGGGCTCCCTGGACAGGTAAGTGTCCTTATTAAAAGTCAGCAGCTACAGTACTTGTAGCTGCCGACTTTAAAAAAAAAAAAAAAAAAACTTTTGAGGCTGGAACTCCGCTTTAATGTGGCACATACCACTCCTTACAGTTTCCTGTGCCATCATAATGGCACAGGAAGTGTAGTTAAAGTAGAACTATAGGCAAAACTTTTTTTTTTCCCCTCATTTTGAATAGAGTAAGGGAGGGTTATAAACCCTGTCAGGCTGCATTTAATTCCACGCCGTTCCCCGGCTCCAAGCACCAGCAAGACGAGTGCATCCCTATTGCTGATGATTGCCTCAAGTAACTGTTGGAAGCCAGAAATTAGCATGGCTGTCAAAGCAGCCTCCATGTCTAGCTAGTTGTGGTCAGACAGTATTGCGTCCAGTGGAGGGTCACCCTGTTCAACATCACATTTAGCCTTACAGGGCATATAGAAATATGGGAAAAAGTATATGTAGTACGTTGTCTCATAGGAAAGTGATAGGTGTAAAGAAATTTATAGTGATACCACATCCTTGGAAGAAAAGCCTGTTACTTGCCAGCATATTGTAGAGAAGGACCTTTGCGCTCTGTGTGGAAGCAGTAGTCTCTCTCCGCAGAGGTCTAACATAATCACAGCTGAGTCAGACCCAGAGCTTTACAATCAGCAGGGAGCGTTCGCTTTCCAATTGGACTCAATCAGGCTTTAAAGGCAAATGCCTGGTGCAACTTCTACCAGCAGAAATGCACTTTTTGCAAATCTCGCTTACAGCGGTTTCCACTAATAGATGTGCAAAACGGCATATGAGAATATGCCAATTAGTGCGATTTAAACCTATTCTGCAATTCCAGGTCACAAATTGTTTTATTCCCGTCTATCAGCATATAACCCATATTTTTAATAAAAGTCCACCGAAACTGACTGAATGCTAGGGAAAGCCAATTTTAATTAAAATATGTATTACATGCACTGCACTACAAGTACATTTTTTTTTTAAACTGCAGTAGTAAAAGCTTTCAGATTCAGATCTTGCACGTTCTTTGCACATGAAGAACGAGCATATGGCAAATGAAATACCTCTATAAAGACTAGTTCCCCCCAGGAAATAATCTGGGACACGTCTCCATTCACATTACAGTCTTTACAATTAATCATCATTTCAGGCAACTGCGCTGACATAAACAACCACTCTGTGTTTGTAATTAGAACAAACTCCATCATATTAGGTACAGAGAAAGAAGATTGAGACAATTAAGCATTTAACCAGTTAATGGCTTTTTTCAAACATTTATAGTGGTTGCAAACAACTAATTCAGGCTGTCGGGATCCCCAGGGGACGGAGATCGCTGGACAGGGGTTGGATGGGGTGTTAGTTATGTAGTGGCAGCCTGTCCATTAGGGGCACCCAGGTGCCGCCTCCTCTCCACGCCCCCCTATTTGCAGTGGATAGATTCATGAATAGCATGAATCTATTCACGGCTACTGCGGCCGCACCCTATTCATGTGTCCGGCCACTTTCAGGACCCCGGGCGCTTGAATTACAGCGGCCAGGTATTTTTTGTGAAGCACTAGATTAGGGCCAGAGGCTCTAATAGGCTTCAAAGTAGGGTGGGCTTGGGTCGCAGAGGATGTGACTGGAGCCCATCCAGGTGTGTTGCAGCAGTAAATGAATATTCGCTGTTGCAACACTGATCCTCCTCCCGGCCAATCGGGAAGCAGGTATGAAATCCATTTCCCAATTAGCCAAAACCTCAGGCAATCTTTTTGAATGCCGAGTGCCGGGAGGAGCAGAGGACATATCCCGCGTAAGCAGGTTTTCCCAAGCCTGCCACGCTTAAGGATAGGGGCGACGGTGCTGGAAAATGGCCACATCAGCTCCGACTACTGCTCTCACCACCCACATCCAGGGTAAGGACAGAGCGGGTGGGGGTGTTAGTGCCGCGCGGGGGGGGCTAGGGACAGTTGTGCTAGTGCCGTCCGGGGGGGGGGGGGGGGGGTGTTTGCCACCCCCCCAAAAAAAAACACCAGCCGACACTTGTTTCTGGGATATAGGTTCAGAACAATACTGTAATGTATTGCTCGTTAGTGTAGTGATGACCAGTCCTCTTCATATAGCTGTACTTCTGGTGCTGCAGGGGTTAACTTCCTCAGCTCTAACTAAGCTATAGATTGAATAAGTCCCGATGACTGCCTGCCACTTTCTGCCCTCTCCACTTTTTAAATAATTCCTTGTGTTTACAGAATTCAATTAGTTATGTGAATGGAGGAGAGAATCCGGTCATTCATCCGCCCCTCCCTTATTTATCCCTTTATTTACAGAACGTGTTGCATTCTGTGAAAACAAAAAGACTTTTCTGAATGGACCAGAGGACCGAAAGGGGTGGGCACTCATCGGCATTTCAATGTACTATAGTGTTAGAGCCAAGGAAGTTAACCTCCGCAGGGCTGGAATTTTAGCAATTTGAGCAGGGTCAGGCATCACTGCAGGGAACACTTCTATACTAAGGAGCAAATAGCAGAGCTAGAGATGCACTTCATTCAAAGTACCGTATTTATCGGCGTATAACACGCACCCCAAGTTTAGGAGGGAATTTTAAGGAAAATAACTTTTAGGAGGGAAGTTTAAGGAAAAAAAAAAACTTACATTTAAATGCCCATCAATGCAGCCTCATCAGTGTCAGTGTAGCCTTGTCAGTGTCCATCTGTACCTTGTCCCCCATTGCAGCCTTGTCAGTGTCTATTTGCACCTTGTCCCCCATCGCAGACATCTGGCGTTTAAAAATGGCGCCGCCGTTCTCGGCCGCTCTCGGCCTCTCTCTGCGGCTTTTGCCTGCTCTCGGCCTCTCTCTGCGGCTTTCAGCCGTTCTCGGCGGCTTTCGGACGCACTCGGCTTTCAGCGGCTCACGCGGAACTGCGAGAGCCGCTGAGAATGGCCGAAAGCGGGCGAAAGCCGCTGAGAATGGCCGAAAGCCACCGAGAACAGCCGAAAGCCGCCAAAAGGCTCAGAATCGGCGGGGGATCGGCGTATAACACGCACCCACAATTTTCCCCTGATTTAAGGTGAAAAAAAGTGCGTGTTATACGCCGATAAATACGGTAAGTAATGTTACTTTTTTTTCTGAGATATAATGTCAGTAACAAAACTTTTTCAGCTGTAAAACCTTTACCAACGTGCCTAATACATTGCCCCAAAACCTTGGCTCTGACAGGAAACTAAGCAAGAAGTTTTTTCACCGCAGGTGGTGGACTTGCTGCCAAAGTGACATTTAAACCTCATGCACACTGGACGTTATAAAAAAAAAAAGCCAGTAACGTTAGCTCTAGAAAGCTGTAGAGTGAGATTTTTTTTTAACAAAACGATATTCCCATAAAAGCTTAGGGCTCAACACTGATAAACGCAGGATAGCAACATTTTTCATTTCTCAAAACCCACTAGCTCTGGGGTTTTTATCCAGCTAGAAAACGCCCCTGCCAAAAACTGCTGATATGTGCATGGACACCAGGGACGTGCGGTGAGGTCAGTTGCTGGTATCAGAGCCATTCCACTAGTGAGTGCAATTTTAAAGCGTGACATGTTAGGTATCCATTTACTTGGCGTAACATCATCTTTCACATTTATACAAAAAAAAAAAAAAAATCAGGCTAACTTTAGTGGATATATATATATTTTCAAAAAAATCAGGCTAATTTTAGTGGATATATATATATATATATATATATATATATATATATATATATATATATATATATATATATATATATATATATATATATATATATATATTAGTGGCCACCGAAAATTATCAGCCGAAAATGGTGTTTTTTCATTGGGCTGAATGAAAAAAACAGCCGATACCAAAAGGGGTCGTGGTCTGCCCCGGGTTCCGCCCAGTCCTCCACTCCCTCCTCCTCCTCCTCCACTCGCCGCGATCTCCGTGTGTCACGGAGCTGAATTGCCCGGCTGCAGTAACAATGTCCCGCCTCCCAATGGTGGGACATTGAATCAGCGTGACGTGATTACAAGAGGCGGTACATTGTTACTGCAGCCCGGGCAATTCAAATCCAGTTCCGTGACACACAGAGATCGCCGCTGATGCGGGCACAGGCAGGCTGCACATGATGGGCACTGGTAAAGCTGCTGGTCATACATGATGGGCACTGGTAAAGCTGCTGGGCATATGTGATGGACACTGATGGGGCTGCTGGACACTGGCAAGCTGCACATGGACACTGATGGGCCGCATATGATCGTCACTGGTGGGGCTGCTGGGCACTGGCAGGCTGATGGGCACAGGCAAGCTACATATGACGGGCACTGGTGAGGCTGCATTGATCTCTTGCATACGTCTGCAGTCTCTGACCATCTCCGGTATCATGTCTGCAGTCTCTGACCATGTCCGGTATCATGTCTGCAGTCTCTGACCATGTCCGGTATCATGTCTGCAGTCTCTGACCATCTCCGGTATCATGTCTGCAGTCTCTGACCATCTCCGGTATCATGTCTGCAGTCTCTGACCATCTCCGGTATCATGTCTGCAGTCTCTGACCATCTCCGGTATCATGTCTGCAGTCTCTGACCATCTCCGGTATCATGTCTGCAGTCTCTGACCATCTCCGGTATCATGTCTGCAGTCTCTGACCATCTCCGGTATCATGTCTGCAGTCTCTGACCATCTTCTGTATCATGTCTGCAGTCTCTGACCATCTTCTGTATCATCTCTGCTAGAGGTGACCGTGCATCGAATGGAAATTTTGCTAATACTATTAGCAATGTGTTTAAGTGTAGCCTCCCTGACGGTATTCCCAAGTGTGGCTCGGGGTTAAATTTCAGCACCATTAGCGGTAACCCCAAGCCACACTCGGGATTGCATTGCAGGATCCTGGAGCAGGGTACTTACCTTGTCCCCAGGATCCTGCGATGTCCCCCCGGCTGTGTCTGCGGGCTCTGTCCTCCTCCCGAAGCCTCTCTGTGCCAGGCTCCGTTCCCTGCGAGCGTTGCGACGCACGGGGGCGGAACCTGGCGGCAAATTAAAAAAAAAAATTAAAAATCATAACACATACAGTACAATGTAATCTTACAGATTACAGAACTGTATGAAATCGGTTCATGTCCCTTTTGTCCCCAATGTTTTGTCCAATGCCCTGCATGCAGTTTTATATCATATATACTGTTCTTTCTGCCTGGAAACTGGAGATTGTCCATAGCAACCAAAAAGTGTCCCGTTACATCAAAAGTGGTTTTAGACCAACTAGAAAACAGTGATAGTAAATTAGAACACTTGCACAATTGAGCGATAGAGAATTGTGGGGAAATTTATTTTATTATTATATTATTTTTTAATTATTTAGATTTATTATATTATAATTCATGATTTTGTATTTGAAACTTCATTATACCCGGAATATCTACTAGACTCTTGTTTGGACAGATTTAAGTGTGTTATTGCTAAGAATTACAGGGAGAGAAGTGTCAGAATTGGCCTGAGTAGCAAGTGATTAATTACCATAAGTAGGTAATATACAAATAATTATTACCATATATACTCGAGTATAAGTCGAATTTTTCAGCACATTTTTTAGTGCTGAAAGTGCCCCCCTCGACTTATACTCGAGTCAAGCACTTTTCTGCAGCAAAAAATTTCATTTTCCGAACCGACTTTGGGGCCCCGTATCTCAGGGCCACTTGATGCTAGGAACTCCAAATTTGGTGTGCAAACCCAGTGGAACTGGTACCATAACATATCCAAAGCTGAAGTTCCTAGCACTAAGTGGCCCTGAGATACAGGGCCCCCAAACCGGTTCAGAAAATGTCATTCTCTGCTGTAGAAAAGTGCTTGACATTTTCTGAACTGATTTTTGGGGCCCTGTATCTCGGGGCCACTTGGTGCTAGAAACCCCAGCTTTGGAAATGTTATGGTGCTAGTTCCACTGGGTTTGCACACCAAATTTGGGGTTCTTAGCACTAAGTGGCCCTGAGATACAGGGCCCCAAATTCGGTCAACTGTGTCCATCTGCTGCAATGTCATTTCGGGACCCTTTGGGTTCAGAGACCCCAAATTTTGGCTGCAGCTAGGGGGCATCTAGGAACCCTTAACTACCGAGTTTGAAGTTCAGGGGACCTATGGCTGCAAATGGGCACAGTGAGGCTGCAAATGGGCACAGTGAGGCTGCAAATGGGCATTGTTGACCCTCTTTTCCACTTACAGTAGCTGTGCATTTCTCACCCTCGTCTTATACTCGGGTCAATAAGTTTTTCCCATTTTTTTGTGGTAAATTAGGGCCTCGACTTATACTCGGAACGACTTATACTCGAGTATATACGGTATAAATTGTTTTTAACCACTTCAGCCCCGGAAGATTTGGCTGCTCAATGACCGAGCATTTTTTGCGATACTGCACTGTGCCGCTTTAACTGACAATTGCGCGGTCGTGCAACGCTGTACCCAAACAAAATGCATGTCCTTTTTTCCCACAAATAGAGCTTTCTTTTGGTGGTATTTGATCATCTCTGCGGTTTTTATTTTTTGCGCTATAAAAAAAGAGCGACAATTTAAAAAAAACAAAAAAAAACAAAACACAATATTGTATACTTGTTGCTATAATAAATGTCCCCAATTTAAAAAAAAAAAAAAAAAAAAAGCAATTTTTTTTCTCAGTTTAGGCCGATATGCATTTTTCTACATATTTTTGGTAATAAAAAAATCGCAATAAGCATATATTGATTGGTTTGCGCAAAAGTTATAGCGTCTACAAAATAGGGGATAGATTTTATGGCATTTTTATTATTATAAGCAGTGAGGAGTGAAATCAAAAATTTACACCCTTAGAAATCCTGAAGGCGGTGCTTGGTTTTCGGGGTCCTGTACGCGGCTAGGCTCCAAAAAAGTCTCACACATGTGGTATCCCCGTACTCAGGAGAAGCAACAGAATGTATTTTGGGGTGTAATTCCACATATAACCATGCCATTTTTGAACAATATATCATTTAGTGACAACTTTTTGTAAAAATTTGTCATTTTCACGCAACTTGTGGAAAAATATAAAAAATTCCATGGACTCAACATGCCTCTCAGAAAACAGCTTGTTGTGTCTACTTTCCAAAATGGGGTAATTTGGGGGGGTTTTGTGCCATCTTGGCATTTTATGGCCTTCAAAACTGATAGGTAGTGAGGAGTGAAATTAAAAATTTACGCCCTTAGAAATCCTGAAGGTGGTGATTGGTTTTCGGGGCCCCGTATGCGGATAGGCTCCCAAAAAGTCCCACACATGTGGTATCCCCGTACTCAGGAGAAGCAGCAGAATGTATTTTGGATAAAGGAAAAATCTTGCAAGCCACAATAATCCAATCCTCAATGAAGAACTAACTTAAATCAAAGTACCCAGCTGCGAACGCAGATCACGTATTCATGACCGTGCACTAAACATAAATGAAAAATTGCGCTGCGCTTAGGTGTGTGTCATATGTGTCTGTTCACCGTAGTGATACCATATACAATAAAAATATAAATATATATATATATATAAGTATCTCTATAATATACTCTGTGTACATAGAATAAATAAACAAACTAATCAAAAAGTGAAAAAAACACCTATTAATCAATACTCTGCATGAAATAAACAAATGAAAAAATTGAAAAAAGACATGCACTATTTGCAATACTCTACACCAGGGGTCTCAAACTGGCGGCCCTCCAGCTGTTGCGAAACTACAAGTCCCATGAGGCATTGCAAGGCTGACAGTTACAAGCATGACTCTCACAGACAGAGGCATGCTGGGACTTGTAGTTTTGCAACAGCTGGAGGGCCACCAGTTTGAGACCCCTGCTCTACACAAAGTGTAACATGCAATACTTTAAATACATTCATATGAGTGACAGGTGATATTTAAATAAAACAGTATAATCCCTAATAGTGAAAAGTCATCCAAAAAAAACTTCATATAACAGTGTTCAGAAAAAGTTCCAAAAAGGAGATTCTGTGCATAAAGTGTTCAAAAAGGTAAATAAATATCCGATTAGTCCAATGTACTGAGTCAAGGTGTCATAAAACATGCCGTGATGTGCCTCAGTGACCCCCAAAGTGGTTGCGCTCACCTTAGAGCGTGTGACACAGTGTTCAGCTGCGTCAAATCACGCTGTGGAGCCACCCCCGGGCTCTGTGTAGCTAGTAACAAACGACTTCCAATCAGGCTTTCTATGGCTCCATAGGCATCATACCAGAAAATAAAAAGACTATATAGTGTAATACCGCCAAACAATTTTTTTTTTATTTTTTTTTATCGGCGTGCTGCGGGGTATTGGATTCTCACAACCCAGCTCTGTGCTGTCCGCTCCGTCCTGCTATATATGTGTATATGTATATGTGTATGTATGTAATACAGATCAGTCCGCGATCTCAGGAAAAATGGCCGCCGTTAGTGTATTTAAGCTATAGAGCATCCGTCCAATCCTATTCCCCTGATGAAGATACGTGATTCCCTGTGTCGAAGACGCGTAGGGGAGGGGCCAGGATGGAGCGGACAGCACAGAGCTGGGTTGTGAGAATCCAATACCCCGCAGCACGCCGATCAGCGTTTTTAGACCTATATTGTATGGTGCACAGAAGCACCTGTAAAATGTGAGTACCCCATTGTGGGGATTGGGTATATTTTTTAATTTAAAAAAAAATTGTTTGGCGGTATTACACTATATAGTCTTTTTATTTTCTGGTATGATGCCTATGGAGCCATAGAGAGCCTGATTGGAAGTCATTTGTTACTAGCTACACAGAGCCCGGGGGTGGCTCCACAGCGTGATTTGACGCAGCTGAACACTGTGTCACACGCTCTAAGGTGAGCGCAACCACTTTGGGGGTCACTGAGGCACATCACGGCATGTTTTATGACACCTTGACTCAGCACGTTGGACTAATCGGATATTTATTTACCTTTTTGAACACTTTATGCACAGAATCTCCTTTTTGGAACTTTTTCTGAACACTGTTATATGAAGTTTTTTTTGGATGACTTTTCACTATTAGGGATTATACTGTTTTATTTAAATATCACCTGTCACTCATATGAATGTATTTAAAGTATTGCATGTTACACTTTGTGTAGAGTATTGCAAATAGTGCATGTCTTTTTTCAATTTTTTCATTTGTTTATTTCATGCAGAGTATTGATTAATAGGTGTTTTTTTCACTTTTTGATTACTTTGTTTATTCTATGTACACAGAGTATATTATAGGCTGAGATAACCCAATTATTTGCACATCACACTTTAGGAGGAATGAGAGATACTTTTTTATATATATATTTTTTATATTTTTATTGTATATGGTATCACTACGGTGAACAGACACATATGACACACACCTAAGCGCAGCGCAATTTTTCATTTAAGAATGTATTTTGGGGTGTAATTCCACATATAACCATGGCACGCGTGAGTAATATTTCATTAAGTGACAACTTTGTGTAATTTTTTTATTTATTTTTTTTTGTAATTTTTCAATCACTTGTGACAAAAAAATAAAATATTTAATGGGCTCAACGTGCCTCTCAGCAATTTCCTTGGGGTGTCTACTTTCCAAAATGGGGTCATTGGGGGAGAGGGGGGGGGGAGGGTTGTACTGCCCTGCCATTGTAGCGCCTCAAGAAATGAGATGGGCAGTCATAAAACTAAAAGCTGTGTAAATTCCAGAAAATGTGCCCTAGTATGTAGACGCTATAACTTTTGCGCAAACCAATAAATACACGCTTGACTTTTTTTTTTTTTTTTAACCAAAGACGTGGCTGAATATATTTTGGCCTAAATGTATGACAAAAATTGAGCTTATTCGATTTTTTTTTTAAAACAAAAAGCAGAAAATATAAATTTTTCCGTTTTATATCGCAAAAAATAAAAATCGCAGAGGCAATCAAATACCATCAAAAGAAAGCTTGTGCGAAAAAAAAGGACGAAAAATTTAGTTTGGGTACAGCATTGCATGACTGCGCAATTACCAGTTAAAGCAGCGCAATGTCAAATTGTAAAAAGTGCTCTGGTCATTGAGCAGCCAAATCTTCAGGAGCTGAAGTGGTTAAGAGGACTAAATGGAATTTCTGTCTGCTGCTTTCTTTCTTTTGCTATCAGCATAAGTCACTTCTGACACCAAGAGAAAAACTGTGATTGGGGAGGGATCTCCAGCCGATTGACAGCCTGAACTCTGTTCCTGTGTGAAGGGGGTGTGTCCCTTCCCTCCAATCAGCTCTCAGAGCTCTCCTCACTAAGCTTTGAATTGTGTACTTTCAGCTCTCCGCCCCCTTTTTTCTGAAAGCTTAGACACTTTTATAAAATCTGGATTTTATATAAACACAATTTATGTGGGAGGGTTGGTTTCATCTTTGTGTATCGTCTGAGGCCAGTCACTTCACTGTGTATATGTAAGGATTTACAACCACTTTAAATTGTTTCTTACTGGTGTTTTCCACCTGTAATGTCCTTTTGTGAGCTCCCAAATATCTCCTCCCCCCCCCTCACCTCTGTTTATTTGGAATAAACAGGGCACGTTAGTTGTGGTCATGTGTACTGCTCTATGCATACTCCAAATCCCATCGTCCATAGTCTTCAGCCCATCTCGAGTTTCAGCTAGAGAGGGTGGATACATTCCTATATACAGTGGGGCCATGAAGAACAAATGTAGTCACCCTCTAACAGGAAGTCAGATCTCAGCAAATATTAAAAAAAAGAAATTTAATTTGGAGATTTGGAGGAGGCTGAGAAAAGGTAGTTTTTGGAGTTAATTCTTAACCACTTGACCAATTTTCAGCTTTCGGTGCTCTCACATTTTGATTGACAATTACTCAGTCATGCAACACTGTACCCATATGAAATTTTTGTCCTTTTTTTCACACAAATAGAGCTTTTTTTTTGGTGGTATTTAATAACCGCTGGGTTTTTGATTTTTTGCGCTATAAATCAAAAAAAGACTGAAAATTTGATTAAAAAAAAAAAAATCTTTGTTTCTGTTAAAATTTATTGCAGAGTATTGGCAGAGTATTGCGCAGTGTTGCAGAGTATTGCCATCGAATAGCGCTGTAGGCACTACACATCTCTCCCCCTCTCCCCTCGCACTGTACCGATCGGTACACAGAGCGGAGGGAGGAACCGGCGTCATGACATGACACTGGTTACAAGTGATCGCTCCGTCATTTGACGGAACGATCACGTGGTAAACGGCCGCGATCAGTAGCTATTTACTGTGATCCGTGATGCCGTGATCCCGAGGACCCGGCGGTCACGGATGTTCCCGGGTGCGTGCCCCAGGTGGCGCGCGGGAGCAACATTCTGGAATGACGTCCCAAGGACGTCCACCCAGAACTAGCCGACCGCGCTGTTGCCGTCTTTCGGCAATGGCCCGGTCGGCAAGTGGTTAAAGAGAAATTTAAGTCTGCTCACATAATTTGTAATAAAAACATCTTTGCCATTCTGAAGCCTCCCTCCAACCACTTTGCATATTATTTTATACACACTGTGATTCTGTACTTGCCAAATACGCTACAGAAATCTCCTTCCACTGAGTCTGGCTGCAACCATTTTAACTGTGGGCAGCTGAAGCTGCTGCCTTTTCACTTCCTGGATTTACACAGAGGCACATCTCCAGCTCTGCAGCTCTCATTGGCCATCTTATGACTCACCTTCCCCTCCCTTCCTGGCAAACTCAGAGTGCGAGAGAAAGTTGTGCATGATGTCATAAGCCTAGGCGAATGACCAGACAAGAAACAGGAAGTGGGCTGTATAAGGTATTTACTGGCAGAGAAAAACGGTTTCTCTCTCCAAAGTTAAAACAAGGGTAAAGGATTTAATAGATGGAAAGATAAAAAAAAATTACAGAAGTTCTGCTTTAATAACACACTTGAATAGTTTTTTTATTTTTTAACCAGCGTTTAGTTTACTTCCTGTTTTGACTATGGGACAGGAAGCATGGGAAATCTCCCCAATGGGGCACAGATGGCAAGAAAAAAAAATGATATGTTAAAAACCTCCTTTACTCCAGAAAAAATGAATAGTTCTACTTTTGGAAGCCGGTGGCTGGGCAGGTTATATAAACAGTTGCAGGTTTAAGCCCTGATAAAAAAATTTAAAAAAAAAATCAAGAAAGGCACATGTCGAAATTCTGTCATACATCAATGCAATGGGAACATTGAGACAGAGGAGACAGACTTAATATAATATTGCAGCTTGATTCATTATTTCTTTCTCAGTTGCTCTAAAGTAGCACTGACACAGAATAAAACCTGCCCATGAACACTTCTAAATTGCTTTTACGTTTTCAGTGAAAATCTGTCTCATCGTCGGTCAGTGTCAGGCTACAATCACAGATGCGAATGTGCCCGACAGCATTTATAAGCAAGAACCCCAAGTGGGGCTCCCAGCAATTGGCTGCAGAAGGCAGCCCCATTGAAAGCAATGGGAGGCTACTGGTTGACACAGCTAACAGCAGCTGCTCGCATGTAAACAGTCCTTGACACAGACAGCCTTTGTTCAGGGTAAGTCGATCGCAAGTGATCGCTGCATAGCTGCTGAAACGATTAGCTGCGGAAACCAGTAGCCTCCAGTGGCGGCCTGTCCATTAGGAGTGCCGACCCCCTAATCTACATGCAGGGTGCCGGATGCATGGATTCCAATGGGTTTTATTTTTTGAAGCACATGATTACAACCTGAGGCTCTAATTGGCATCAAAAAAGGGTGGGTATAGTTGTGTGACAATAACGTATTAATATTAGTTATTGTCTTCCTGATTCTCCTCCTGACCAATCAGTAAGCGGACGTCATGATAACAAGTTGCTGCGCCCCCCCCGGAGGCACGCATCATGGATGTTGTTGCAGCATGTCAGTTTGACACACCGGAACTCCGATCTAGGTAGAGTCTCTGACGGAGACTCTTTACCATGTGATCAGTCGTGTCCAATCACGGCTGATCACAATGTAAACAGGAAGAGCCGTTTATCGGCTTTTCCTCACTCGCGTCTGACAGACGCGAGTAGAGGAGAGCAGATCGGCTGCTCCTCTGATGGGGGGGGGTCTGCGTTGATTGTTTATCAGCGCAGCCCCCCTCGGATGCCCACCCAGGATGGCCACCACTAATGACCACCAGGTATGGCATCCCTGGTGGCCATGGGTGGCAATGTGTGCCCACACATGATGCCAATGTATGCCCACACATGATGCCAATCAGTGCCCACCAGCAGTACCTGCCAGTGCCTCCTAATCAGTGATGCCAATCAGTGGCATCTATCAGTGTCAATCAGTGCCACCCATAAGTGCTGCCTTTTAGTGCCCATCTGTGCTGCCTAAGAGTGCCCATCTGTGCCACCTTATCAGTGCCCGGCAGTGCAGCCTCATCTGTGCACATCAGTGAAGGAGGAAGCTTACTTAGTTACAAAATTTTATAACAGGAACAAAAGAAAAACTTTTTTTTTTTTCAAAATTTTCGGTCTTTTTTTACTTGTTTAGCAAAAAATAAAAACCGCAGAGGTGATCAAATACCACCAAAAGAAAGCTCTATTTGTGGGAAGAAAATTATAAAAATTTGGTTTGGGTGCAGTGTAGCATGACAATTGTCATTTAAACAGCGACAGCGCTGAAAGCTGAAAATTGGCCTGGGCAGGAAGGGGGTGGGGGGGGGGGGGGAGTGCCCTGTAATAAAGTGGTTAAAGACAAAGGGAAGCCACACAAAATATGGATTTGGTTTAGATTTTTCTTCTGTTCACTCACTTTGCAGTTTGTAAATTGATAAAAGCATACCAATTAAAATATATATTTTTTTTAAACATTCTTACTTTACAGCATTTCTTCACACCTGCCTAAAACTTTTGCACACTTTTGCATGGTCGATAAAAATGCAGAAGTATTTGAGTGGTAGTTTGCAGGTGTTCAGAATTCTATACGGAATTTCACTTTTTTTTATCCCAAAGGGGATTTTACATTTAAATACTGTGCTGCAACCATGTGCCATCTGTTTATATTGCAATATAGTCCTACTGATTTCAGTGGGTGTGTTTGGCAAATAGCACTACATGCCAAATGCAACATGATTAGTCAAAGCGGAGTTCCTCCCAAAAGTGGAACCTCTGCTTAACTGACTCCCCCCCCCCCATTTGGCACCATTCGGGGGGGAGGGGGGGGGGACACCAGGTACCTGTCCTCGCTTCCGGGAGACTGTGCCATCCCTCGGATGTTCGGCCCCCTGCCACCGGGCCAATTAGAGTGCAGCGCGCTTCGCGAATGCGCAGTTGAAAATCGGCTGTGAAGCCGAAAAGGCTTCACTGCCGGGTTCCCTTACTACGAATGGCAGCGGCAGCACCCGAGAGCCAATCCGAAAATCGTCTGGGGTGCCGGCATCGCGGGAAACTTGGATATATCCGAATATTAAAAGTCAGCATCTACAGTAATTTTTTCGTGGGGCCTGGAACGCCTCTTTAAATTTGCTGCACTGTGAAGTGTTACAGTTGCAACAATATGTATGGACTTAAGCGAGCACAATAGTTTGTAGATAGGGAGTTGGGGGTGGACAAAATGTAGTTTTATAGCCATAAAGATACCAGCAACCATAGTGCCAAGATGGGTAAACAGAGCCACTGAGCAGGCAGTGTGCAGCACCTAATATTTTGTTTTTGAATTGTAATTTTAATCATTTATTTAAGTTAGAGTCAGAGTCTGCAATGAATCTAGTATAGACCGGGTCACAGTACTCACCAGCCCAGATGTTTCTGAACCATAACACTGGATGATAACAGGATGCAAGTGGATATTAATAAATGTTTCACTGTGCCACAGGCTTACTACTTGAGTTTGATCTAGCCCACGATCATCTATTAAAAACAAAGTGAAGCAGCTCTGTGGGAAACACACATCTGTCTTTGGATTGACAACTTGAGAAAAACAAGTAAGCCCTGGGGTATGCATACTGTTTTACAAATGTATTCCGGAGTGTAAGCAAAACTAGAGCTTTACCCAACATCTTGGAAACTTCAATCTACAGTGACAGTTTTGAAAGCTTTACAATTATTCTGCATGGAAAAAAAAAAAAAGAAGCTAACCAAGTATTTCATAAAAACTTGTTCATACCACATATGTTGTCATGCATTATTGCTTTCCAGCAAAAGGAAAATGCATGTACAATATAGACGGCCCTTATAGGAATTAGACTTTTTGAGAGTTAGAGTATATAGGAACAATGTGTTCTTTCTGCACTGGAGACTGAGAATAGAAAAAGAAAATGCATACAGTTTATACAGGGATTTTTTTGTACTTACTGTAATATCTTAAACTGAGGAAAAAAAGATTTAGGGCAAGCATTGACGGACACAGTGTGTCACCCCCCCCCCCCCCCCCCCCCCCAATGCAGGTGGTCAGACACTATAGCTAGCTTGTGTTCTTCACCTATAGCAGCCCCTATCCCATAAGGCAAGCAGGCTTACCGGTACTCGGTTGCTCCTGGGAATGCTACAGTGCCCAGCTACCCTGCCAGGACATGTGCTAACTGAGCAAAGCAAACAAGTACTTGCAGTTGGCAGACAGGCAAGGTTCAGAATATTCAGGGTCTAAATTAAGGTGACCATATTTTTAACTTTTTTTTTTTATTGGCAAATTGTAAACCATTTATAACCATATTTTCCTCAAATTATATATGCAGTCAGTGTCGCAGCGTGGTTTGTCAGCACCCGGGACAAGGAAAGAAATTTGCACCCCTCTAACCTGCAGACTTTTAGCACTCTCTGAGTCCCTTCCACTAGTACAGTAGTACCTACCGACCAACCTCATTCCTACTTTGACCACTACATTAACCTACCCAATTCCTACACTTTCCACTACACTGACCTACCTGATGCCTGCACTGACCTACCTGACCACTACACTAACCTACCCGATTCCTACACTGTCCACTATACTGACCCCTACACTGACCTACCTGATTCCTATACTGACCTAATTTCTATACTGACCACTACACTCACCCAATTCCTATACTGACCACTACACTGACCTACCTGATTCCTATACTGACCTACCAGATTCCTATACTGACCACTACACTGACCTACCCAACCACTACACTGACCTACCTGACCACTAGATTGACCTAGCTGATTTTTATACTGACCACTACAATGACCTAAGTGATCTCTACACTGGCCATTACACTGACCTAACCGTTTCCTACACTGATCACTACACTAGCCTATCTGCTCCTTACACTGACCACTATACTGACCTACCTGACCCCTACACTGACCTACCCGATTCCTATAATGACCACTAAACTGACCTACCAGATTCCTATACTGACCCACCTGATCCCTACACTGACCTACCTGATTCCTAATTCTTGCACTACTCACACTCCCTCACCCCCCACATGTACAGTGTAGATCGGTTGATTTTGCTAACCTCTCCATGGCCTCCATGATCATCCATCGGAGTAGGGCTCTCCCCAGCCCCGGGTACTGTTACCGCCACCCAGCCGCTCCTCAGTATCCCCTGCCGAGAGCTCCTATAAAACAGCTGCCATTAGCTCTCTGTACCGCCCCTCCGCCATTCTCTCACACACGGGCCACCTGCACCAGAGGGATTATGGGAGACAGGCTGGACCACAGGTGTCCCTGGGCAGGGGGGGCGAAGGTCCTGCAGAGAAATCCCCAGGAGACGGGATATGCCTCATTAGAGGTGAAGGGGGCCGGGGAGGCATGCTGCACATGGCTGCAATACAGCACACTTGTGGGGACGGTAATAATTTTGCGCCCCCTAAATGTTGCACCAGGGGCGAGAGTATCGGCTGCCCCCCATGCTACGCCACTGGAATCCGGAGACCGTGTCCTCAGTCCGGGGAATGTGTCCCGGAACCCGGGGACGTCTGGTCACCCTAGTCTAACTCCAAAGTCAAAAGGCAGGCAGAGTTCAGGGAATAGTCTATATCCTATCCAAGGTCGTGAACGAGATAATCCAATCTAGCAGGGCAGACAAATGGGTAGCTTGATCAGGTATTATACACGCCATCACAACCATGAGACTGCAGGCTTTGCTGGCTTAAATTAGGTTTGGTCTCCACCCAGAGACTGGCCACAATGCAAGACCTTGCAGGTGGACAAACAGACAAGGAGAATGCCACAGCCAAAACCAGGATGCTGGAAACAGCAACTATAACACCGCAGACTAGTGGGATGTTCAAACGCAGTCTCCAATCAGGAGAGGGGAAAACACTTCACACCTAACAAGAACTTTTTCAACAGAGGAACCCTTGCAATAACTTTCTGGTCTTAGGGAACCACTGCTAAAAATTACTATATCTGCAACTCATGATAGAGTAGTGTGATGGTCAGTGGGAAGAATGCTCCTTACAGATAGCCAAAAATATCAGTGGTGTCAGTAGGAACTTGTCTGAGGGGCAGAAAGTTCTCATTGCTCAAAGAACCCCTAGCAATCTCTGCAAGAACCCTGGTGCGAAATCTAGTTCTAGGTACTAGTAGGTCTAGCTGATCACGAAGACACTTGGAATACCTTCCAGGTAAAGCGTTTCTCAGCCAAGCCTGCCACATCCACCTCGGTAAAACTTGGCAAGAATATGAACAGAGGACAGGGTGGTAGCTCTGCATATTAGGTATAGAACTGCAGAGGATATTCCAACCGTTCTACTGGAGAGAACATCGACAAGATAGGGGTAAACATGCCCCTCATCAGATGTCACCAGGGAAAACCACCTAGGGATAGTCATACTGAATTCTGGAAAACCCTTAAGAAATCTTTCAGCTATGACAAAAAGCCTCTGATATTTGATAAAGCTAGGAATAACACGCCATGGAAGCATGGAAAGCGTAACAGGCAAATGCCTGTTACCAAGGACAAAACTTAATGTAATCCATTAAACTCACATTTACCCAAGCCTGTCACAAAGGGCTGGCCGTCCCTCCGATCCAAGCCTGCTAACTAGTTTGTGTGTTCCTCCAGTGACAGACTAGGAGGACTAAGCCAAGGAAAGTTCACAAAAGAGGCTGAAGAGACCACAAGAGTCCCTGGATGTAAAGGCAGCCAGTAACAGTCAAATCACCAGCACCTGTGTGTTCTGGACCAGCAGACAATACAAACAGCACAGCACACGTTGGAAATTTAGGATGAAGCCGGTGCACCTGGTAGATCTTGTCGTAACAGTGGATGGGTGGGATGTCTCACTAGCGCAGAAGCAGATTACTTTCTCTGTGAAACAATATAGAAGACTCCCTACATAAAAGGTGTGTACCAAGAAATAAAATGCCAGTAAGAGTTGCTTAATGCCAGGAATTGGACAATGCCCAATTGCAGAAAGTCTAGGACCCAAGCAAAGGAGAACTCAAAAGACTAACAACTAACCAGTGGAAAAAGACCTTCCAAGTGCAATAATAAATACAGCAAGATTGAAGTTTTTGAGACTGAAGCAAGGTGAAAATGATGATTTCAACAAAACCTTGTTCTCTGAGAATTTGGGTGTCAATAGCCATGCCATCCAATTTAGAGACCAGGAATTAGAATTGAATCTTGGAAGGCCTGGCCGAGGTCACAGGGTGTATGCCAACAGAGAGATTAGCCTTGAATTGTTGGGTATTCAGAGGCAATCTGGGGCTGACAGAATAGAATCAGCTTGAGGGAAGAGTATGGTGTGACCAGAAGCATTGACTGTATTCATGTTAGGGTCCCTGGACCAGGCTATGAAACTCAAAAGATAGATATTTGGGAAACAGATTCCTATACTTATGCAAACAATCAAAATGTAGGAAGTATTCAAACAAGCTCACTGACTACACAAATAGGCTAACTTCAAAAGGGTGCCGGAGAATGGATCAAAAACGTTTATTATGGTCTTCTTGTGAACTATTAAATTTCTCTTTGGACTCTTTCACCATAAGGTGCGACTCCCATTTGTGTTAGTTTACATAGGGCTGTGAATCTGTCAACTCTCAGAACATGGTGGGAAATCATGAGATCCACATCCGATGTTCATCAAATATTTACAAATCTGATGAAATTCATCTTAAGAGTTCAACTGTTGTTGATTTAGAAAATCCAATCTCAGAATTTATGCTTTTGATACGTGGACAGCCAATAAAACTGAAACATGACTTTCGCCCAGTAAAGGATCAAAGCTACCTCTCTTCCTGCTGCCTGACTCTTTGTGCCTCCCTGATGTAGGCCACTGTAATAGAGCTGTCAGACTGAAACCTCACTGGGGGATTATAGAAAGATTACATTTTTATTATCATTATACAGGATTTATAATCCTGTATAAATGATAGTTAAAAAAAATAATGCTGGCACCTAAACACTTTTTACTTTAATGCAGGGAATGCATTAAGGTAAAAAATGTTTAGCATTTAAAACCACTTTAAGTCTGTGGTGGGGATTTTCAGTTGAGGAAAGAATGACGACCTGAGACTGCAGAGACAGAAGCCACTACTCCAGCTTGGTTTGAGGTGGAAGAGGATTCTCGCTACATTTTGCACTTGGCCAGAATGTTCCTCTATAAGACTCTGATATACAAGTGGGTTAAGGTCTCTCATACCTAATTAGCATCCAAAGTCATGATAAGGCTTCACTTACAATGTACATCTCTGGTTCAAACACTCCTGGAATGATGGACAGGGAATGAAAGGGCACAGAGTAGGCGAATGTCCAACCAGAAGATTTTTGTACAAGCCTCTGGATGTGGCTTGGTTGTGAGGTGCTCTTGAAGGAAAGCAATGAGGGCAGAAAAAGAATGTCATCATAGAGCCAGGCTATAGAATAGTCCTAACGGGAGACAGGACGCAAATTGGATCAGCAGCTGGAAAACAGTCAAAGAAGATCCTGATGTCGACAACTGTGGAGACAGACAGTAGGCAAGGTAGCAGGCAGAGTCATGGTTGGGAAGCAAGGGAAAAATGTTATTTCATCCTCAACACTACTGTAAGCATCCGACTTCTAACACAGAAACTGACAGCTCCAAAGCAAAGGATAGTGTTGCTTGCTCTTCACCAACAACCTCAACTTTGTGAAAGGTAGAATGACCTTAACACTGTGGTGGCCAGTGAAATAGACAAACTTCTGATCTTTTAACCTACTTTGTCAGTTAAAGGTGGGGACAAACCTTCATGCAGACAGATATTCCAATCATTTTATTGAGCTTGTTAGTCCAAAAAGGCATCAGAGCACTTTGGAAAAGAAAAGCCTTTGTCTGGGTCATTTCATTCCTTAAACAAGATGTCAAAAAACTCCTGGGGATTAGTAAAGGCCCTAGCTGTGGGTTAGCATCTCCAGAAACTGATATTAGTTGAAATTCTGATCTGATATGGAAACTCCTCAAACTGAAGTTTTTCCAAGCACAGGTTGAATTAGGCTGTCAGTTGTCTGCTTATGGCAAAATAATCTGCCTTCAGAGAGCTCACTTTAGCAAAGGGAACACCAGGAGTCAGTATGCAATTCTAAAGGCTCTGAAAGAGGTTGTACATGAATTGAGATGATGTAGAGGAATCTGGAGTAAGTGATGGTTTTGCAAAAGCCCCTACAAGCTGGTTGGATGTCAGAGTACATGTCTAGTACCTAAGAAAGCCAAGCCCGGAACATCTCCAGAATGAGAAGGTAACTACTGTGACCCAGAAGCACTGTCGAACACTATAGAAACAGCGAGGAGAGGAGGAGTGAGGCATACAGGCAAATGAAATTGGTTGCCTCCTGAAGAAATTAGATTTTCACCAAGAAGCCCTCTGAGAGAAATGGGACATATATTTTGAAGGCAGCATGTTGAAAATGGGATAAACTGGAGCAGTTTTAGGACTGTGCCCTGTTAATGCTCTGTCCTTGGATGAATAACTTTGATACAGCATTAGGGCTGATTCCTGAAGATGCCCTGAACCTGTGTGAATTAACTGCACTGCACCTACTGATCTGCAATTCTTCCTGGAAATTAGGACCTATTTGTTGCATCAATGACAGAAGTATCTGTGTAGGACTCGAGCAGAAAAAAAAAAAAAAAAACTGTTCCATTAAGGCACAAGCTATAGCATGGTGCTTTTGCCATGTCAATTGTCCCTTTCTATTTTGTACAATACCTGGTTGATCCTGCCTGTTCCTGTGTTCCCCTGTTTAAACTGACCACGTTTATCATGGCTGCTGATCCATTATATTGTGGTCAGATTATGTGCCTCCGTCATACAGCTATCCCCTCAGCGTCTCTGCACCTCCCCCACTCCCTTCCCTCTTTCCCTGTCATTTATGTAGTTTGTGTGTAAAGCCGATCTCCTCCCCGCCCCTCCTGCCTTCATTGAGTTATAGAATTTCTTGGCAGCTGCTCCTCCCCCTCCTCTTTGATGCCAACAAAAAAGATGCTGAAACCAGTTCTCACAAGGTCAGAGTGAGAGGAATAACTGCCCCTCCCAATGGAGTCTCTCTGCTTGGGAGTGAGAGCAGACTGAACCACGTGACCGCACAGAAGAGCTCCTATCTAAAAATCTACTTAGAGAAGATTTTACGTATTAAAAGAAAAAAAAAAAAAAATCACACTCCCATTATCCATTCTCTCATGTGGCAATAGTAATGGGAGTGTGTTAATGAGACTTTACAACCACTTTAAGCTGTAGGTCTCAGGTCTCATACAGTCTTGGATCATCCCAATTTATTTTGTAGTCACAAACAGGATATTGCCCATTGACAATTTTAAGCACATGATAATTAAATGCTCTTTTTGGAGCAGTAAGGAGGAGGCTTTGGAGGAATTCACTATAATCTAAAAAGTCTAATGTTGTTCTGAGCCTGTGAGGAGTCAGCAGAAGATTGGAAGTTTTGGGACAGTATATAGTTGAACACTATTTTAATATGAAGCTTAAACACTTTGGTAAGCCTAAAATTTCAGATCTGGCAAATAAGATTTGGATCCATAACATCGGGATCCATTTTTGCATCCTTTCATCAGCTTTTTTGTCATTTTGGGTCTAAGGAAATCACCCTGCTGGTGTGCCCCTTGCGTTTGTTTGGAGGGGGCACCTTGTATTCCATATAAAGGCAAGTGTGGACAATGCCAAGAACTTTCAGTTACCATTACTCATACCAAATAAAAAGACTTGTACATCGATTATTATTATTACACAGGATTTATATAGCACCAACAGTTTGCGCAATGCTTTACAATGTAGTGGGGGGACAGTACAATTACAATACAGTTGGAATGGGAGGGCCCTGCTCATGTAGCTTACAGTCTAAAGGGAGGAGGGGGTGGTACAAAAAGGTAATCGCTGCAAGGAATGATCTGATGGAGGTGACTCGGGTTGAGTTCTTAGGTGGAGGTGGGGTAGGCTTCCCTAAATAAGTGAGTTTTCAGGGATCGCCTAAAGGTGGACAGGGTAGGGGCTGACCGGACATACTGGGGCAGGGAGTTCCAGAGGATAGGAGAGGCTCTGGAGAATTCCTGGAGGCAAGCGTGGGAGGAGGTAACAAGCGAGCTAGATAGCAGGAGGTCTTGGGAGGAGCAGAGGACAAAGGAATTAGCTGGAAAGCCACCAAAAAGTTTGCCCTTTAAAAAAGTCTTCTAACAAGCACGGAGGACAGGGAAAAGGCAAAAAGTTATAGTTGCAAACTTGCCTGATTTTACATTAAAAAGGCAAGTTCACGTTTTCATGAAAAATGAAAACGGTGAACTAACTCCAAACATATTGGCCACCCCGCTGGACAACGCTGCACATAGCAGTCTTGATGCCCCATGCTGCCAGTGTAGCCATCCATACTCTGTAATACATAGCCCTGGAGTAAGTATCTATCATAACGCTCACAACAGAAATCGCTCTTTGGGCAGTGCAGCCATGTGACAGTTCTGACCGATGAGAAGAGATTTGGAACATCATCTTCTGGAAAGGGGTCTACGAAGACTGTATTTCTAATTGGTTGGTGCAGTCACCTGGTCGTACTGTTCACTGAGCACTTGCCATTGCGAGCTGTGGATTACAGTGTGTGGACCAATACAATGGCCGCCATGTGCCGTGGGGTTCGGAGGGGAGGCCAAAATATTTAGTTAATTACCTTTTAATTTTTTGTGAAAGGAGGCACTTACCCTTCAAGACGACAAAGTGTGTTTATGCTTTCCAACTAAGCAAAAGTGGACATAACCTGTTATTTTGTATGCAAACTTTAGCCGTGAAAAAGTCTGTTGGCCAAAAATAAATGAAAGCCCACCTATCACTTTGCAACAAAAAGAATGGTGAACTGATATAAAAAAAAGAAAGCCATTCAGCTAACCTTCATTATGGAACGTTTTGTACATATGAAATAAAAGAAAGGAATGTGTTTGGAAGAAATAGCAAATAGATCACTCTTTATTGTGAATTCATATACTCACAAGCCCTTGCTACTGTATGCCAGTAAATATTCCTCTCTCACAATAACTGTTCAAACATGATAAGTTGTACAGGAGATCTGTCTCACATGCAGCCCATAAAATCATGATAAACTTTCACAGAGGCATAAACATTGTGTCAGGGAAGCTGGCCGCTTATTACAGACATCGAAGGGCCGTGTTATACATCTGCAGACGGACAGACAGTTTTTACCGTACGCCATTAATAGAACTTTCAATTATTCCAGAGAACACGGTACGTTTTAACTCAACCAGATTACAATACATTTTATTCTGACGCTTGTTTTATTTGCTGAGTAAAACAAAACTGATTCAATTTCCCAGTAAAGCCATAAACTGCAGAGAGACAATAAGTTAAAGAGGAATCATGGTATTTGAGAAGGCGAGAGATGCCAATTTAATCCTGCGGAGAATAGTGTGTCTTATTTCCAGGGAATGAGCCAGCTATAACTGATCTATGATGAATAATGAGTCTTTTAATACATGTTTAAGATGGAGCAATGTTAGCACAGTGTAATGCTACACGGCAGAGTAGGTGAGATGCCGTGTTTAGGATCATATTTCCCTTCAGTATTTGTTAGTTATGCACTTTTATTTTGAGTGGTACATTTCTGATGTTGCCCATTCAGGAGCTGTGAGATTTCCGAAACCTAGCTTGCAAGCATCTTTGGAGCATTACAGAGGCATGAATGAACGGCATGTAACCCATATACACATACTGGGGTTTGCAAGCAGTTTATAGTATGCCCATACCCCCAAAGGAAAAACATAGGGGTTGATTTACTAAAGGCAAATATTCTATTCACTTTGCAAGGAAATTCCCTTAAAAGGTTAGTTCACTTTCACCAAAACTGTTAATGCAGATAAGGGGTGCCTGCGGATGAAAACAAACGGTGCAGTTTGGACCAAAGTTAACCGCTTGCCGACCAGCCGCCGCAGTTTTGCTGTGGCAGAATGGCACGGCTGGGCGAGACTACCTTATGTTACGTTGCTTTGCCTTTTGGCCACTAGGGGCGTGCGCCCGCAGCATGTGCCCGACCCCGATGCGAGTGCCCGGCGGGCGCGATGACCGCCAGGCTCCCGCCATCGCTCCTGACAGAGCGAGAACCGGGATCTGTGTGTGTAAACACACAGATCCCAGTTCTTTCAGGGGAGAGGAGACAGATCGTGTGTTCATAACTATGTATGAACACCGATCTCTGTCTCCTCCTAGTCAGTCCCATCCCCCCCACAGTTAGAACACACACTAGGGAACACAATTAACCCCTTGATCACCCCCTAGTGTTAACCCCTTCCCTGCCAGTGGCATTTATACAGTAATCAATGCATTTTTAGAGCACTGATCACTGTATAATTGTCAATGGTTTTAAAAATGTGTCAAAAGTGTCCGATGTGTCCGCCATAATGTCGCAGTCCTGATAAAAAGGTCGCAGATCACTGCTATTACTAGTAAATAAATAAAAATGCCATAAATCTATTTCCCATTTTGTAGACGCTATAACTTTGGCGCAAACCAATCAATATACGCTTACTTTTTTCTTTTTTTTTACCAAAAATATGTAGAAAAATACATATCGACCTAAACTGAGGAAAAAAAATGTGGGATAATTATTATAACAAAAAGTAAAAGATATAGTTTTTTAAAAAAAAAAAAAATTGTTGCTCTACTTTTATTTATAGCGCAAAAAAAAATAAAAACCGCAGAGGCGATCAAATACTACCAAAAGAAGGCTCTGTTTGTGGGTAAAAAAGGACGTAAATTTTGTTTGGGTACAGCGTCGCAAGACCGCGCAATCAGTTAAAGCGACGCAGTGCCGAATCGCAAAAAATGGCCTGGTCCTTAAACAGCCAAATCTTCCGGGGCTGAGGCTGTTAAACAATGCCCTTGCTATAGGTGTATGCCATTTATGCACCTCCCAAAGCATGTCTGAAAAACTCATCATCCTGTGCTGCCTTGTTTCTAGGATGTTGCTAAGACACTCCCAACTGCCACTGCTCACCCACACCATCACAGGAGCGAGCTCTTAAACCCCTGCACATGGTGTGGTCCACTATCTCCTCCTTGGGAGCATCACTGAGCCCAAAGAAACTGCAACGGGAGAGGCCGTGCACATGCAAGATGGTTTGAATAGGCTGGGGGGGTGTTAGCAACCTCCTAGCACTAGGACACTAAAGGCCTAGTGCCCACTGACTAAGTTTGAGGAGTAAGCAAAACAAATGGTAAGGAAAAATAACCTTTTTAAACAATCATATTAACTTTAGCAATAAGCCAATGAGCAGAAATGCAAAACATGAAAGACAGAATCTGATTTGATGTTGGGTACAAAAATCTATTTTTCTCCCAGCATTCATTGGTTGACACAGTCTCTGATCTCTGGAACGCCCAAAAGTAGTACTGAAAAAAGGAGGGATAAAAAAAAAAAAAAAGTCAGTAGGCTAAACTTAGGCTTTATAGCATGAGGGAATTCCACTGCTGCGTTTAGGACCTTGTGTCCAAAACTGGAATCACTCAATGCCATAACATTTACATGAATATGGTTGGGCAATGTGTGAACAATGTGTTAACAGATAGTTGCATACCAGGAAAACAGATGCCTGCTGCCAAAGGACCCAACATGCGCTTACCACTTTGGAAAAATGGACAATGAAAAGGGAACAGGGGCTCTAGCCCTTAAAAACAATGTCTGTGAAATAATCTGTCGAATCTAACATGAGATGGTTGTTCTTGGATGACAAAGTTTCCTTACAAAGATATCGGGGATAACGAAAAGAGAGTTGGTCTTCCATAGCAAAAACATTGCATACATAGAAACTCTGACTGTACCACAGTTAGAGTAATGGGGGAAGCTCTTTAGGATGGGAAGGAGACAGAAGGGTAGTATGATATCCTCATTGAAGGGGAAGGAAGGCACAACCTTTAGAAGAAAGGACAGTCTAGGCCAGCAAATCTACCTTGTCCTGAAGATTAAGATAGAACAAGAAAACTGTCACTTCTGATACCCTCCAGGCTGAGGTGATGGTAATAAAAAAGGTGGTATCCTGAAATGCTTTAGATTAAGATCTGCGGGAGCCATGGGAAGCTTATTGGTGGGATATTGTAGCACATTAAATTAAGGTGCAAACCAAGGAATGGGGCACCAAGGGTCTCTGAAATAAAATCACAATTGCCGAATTGTAGCTCTTAATAGTTTCTCTACAGCGCCTGGTGCTGAGTTCTAAGAATCCAAACAACTGCAAAGCTTCTTGGGTTAAACTTATACATTTCACTTGACATAAAGCCTTCCAGTACACCTGATGAGTAGAAGGCTTATGGACTCAAGACATAGAAGAGACAGCAGTTTTGACAAAACAATTTCTCTTGGAACCTAGGTTTTAATAGCCATGTTGTTGAAGCCTAAAACTGAAAAAAGGGAATTATATTGGCATTTGAGACAGAATGTTTGAAAGGGGAGAGGCCACGGAACAACTGCAACCAAAGGAATTATATCCAAGTACCAGTCTCTTCTTGGCCAGTCCAGAACGTTGGGGACCCATTATGCCTTGATCTACTTTAGGGGACATGAAAAAACTTAAATGAAAGAAACACAAGGATCAAAGAGCTTCCAGATAGTTTTGTGTGAAATAGGGGACTTTCCATGGAGGGGGCTGTTCTATTTGTAGAGGTTGTTCTTCTGCAGTGTTCCAGTTTTATACTGAGTGGTTTTTTTTTAAGAAATATGGCCTTTTGAGAGATGATGTTAAAGGATAGATCTATCTTTTTCTTTGTACTTGTTTATGTGTTTTTGTGGTATTTATGTGTTTGGAATGATGTGGAAGATTTTGTATGTCTATAATAATACAAATAATTAAAAGAAAACTGTATCATTATTCCCATGATCTGAATGGATTTCCTTAGGAGGTGGGCCATACTGTGTTCAGCCAAGAGGTAGGGGGAAGAAAAACCTTTTCCGGTCTGGTATCCAGGAACAGGCCCAAGTACTGCAGGCATTGTGATGACGCTAATGATGAGTTCCGCTATTCTGCCTGAGGAGGTGACCGAATACTGGTAAGAGTAGTAAGGGTCAGCAGTTTAAAAAGAAAAAAAAAAAACACTGAGGACCGGACTACAGGAGTTAGCTAGCCTCTGCAGAGGGGAGATCTGGGTTGATGAACATTTCATGGTGTTTATACTTATTGGCTGTCAACTTAATATTCTTTATTTTGGAACATTTGAACATTTGACTTTGCATTTTATTTAACCGCTTCCAGAGTGCCCCACGGCAGGGCAGCCCGGGTGCGCGCACGCAGTTCAGGGGGTTTGATGGACACAGCGGGAGCCAATCAGCAGGTCCGGCGGCCACGATCCGCCGATCGTTCAGAAGAGAACCGGAGCAGTGGTGTGCCGATGCACACTGCTGCTCTGTCAGGGAGGAAAAGAGAGAGATCGTATTTCAGCTGGCTTAATCACGATCTCTTTTCCTCCAGTGAATCCACTCCCCCACAGTTAGAAAGCACCTCCCAGGGAACACATTTAACCCCTCAAGCGCCCCTGGTGTTAACCCCTTTTTTGCCAGTGTCATTTATACATTGATCAGTGCATTTTGTTAGCACTGATCACTGTATTGGTGTCACTGGTCCCCAAAAAGTGTCACTTAGGATCAGATTTGTCCGCCGCAATCCCAGAAAAAAAAAAAAAAATCACAGATAGCCACCATTAGCAGTAGGAAAAAAAAAGGTCCATAAATCTATCCCATAGTTTGTAGACGCTTTAACGTTTGCGCAAACCAATCAATATACACTTAAATGGGAGTTATTTTCCCAAAAATATGTAGCAGAATACATATTGGCCTAAATTGATGAAGAATTTTTTTTTTTTTTAATTTGGGATGTGTTATAGCAGAAATTAAAAAATACTGTTTTTTTTTTTTCAAAATTGTAGGTTTTTTTTTTGTTTATAGCGCAAAAAATAAAAACACATTAAATGGTCAAATATCACCAAAAGAAAGCTCTATTTGTGGGGGAAAAAAAGGACATCAATTTTATTTGGGTACAGCGTCACCCAATTGTCAGTTAAAGCGACTCAGTGATGTATCGCAAAATATGGCCGGGTCAGGAAGTGGGTAAAACCTTCCGGGGCTGAAGTGGTTAAATAAACCATTTACATTTATATATGAACTGTGGCAAGTCACCTATAATGCCTTTCCTGGGACTACATGCTTCAGGTGGTTTGCAAAAACAAATCCTCCAGCGCAGGATTTAAAGGAACTTTTTGTTGTTTGTATCTTTGCTCATCACCATCCCTGGTGTTCCGGTTTCCTCCTAGGGTCATGCAACACAATCCTTTGACCTCTGTTTATCTCCCATTTAGCGCCAGAATGCTCTAAGTAGTATGCAAAGCTCATTAGCAGCCCAAAAAAAAGGCTGTGGATAGTATCTCTTAAGAAAAACCCACCACTGCCCCAGCAAAGGAAATAGGTTGTCCAAGTTAAAAAAACTTAGAGGCTTGCAATCACTGGTAGACCCCAGTGGTGTAGTCAGACAGTCTGTTGTGTCCCAGAAGCAGGTAGTAGCTGAACTGGAGCTGAGAGCAGCAGAGAATACAGAGAGTAGCTTGCAGAATGCTCTCCCCCTACCTAAAGGCCTGTTCTGGTGTGAGCATTTCCTGCAGAAGTGCAGCAGAGTGTGCTCTACAGGAAACGGGACTGTGAAGAAAATGTCATAGTCAAGGAGGCAGTGGGATCTTGGGAATGGCTAGCTGCACAGTAAATGTAGCTTACACAAAATAGATGATAATAAAGAGCAGTGTAGAAGCTCACTCCTGTGTCTCTGCCCCATGGAACCACAATACAGTCCTCTGTATAAAGTCTTTTCACCACTAGTGGGGGTGAAGCAGCAGTGACGCTCTAAATCTGGAGGTCCAGTATGGCACAGAGCAGGATGATACATTTTTAAAAACTGGAGGTCCAGTATAACATGAGTAGGATGAGTGCTCTAGTAAATATCCAAGTCTGGGTACCAGTACAACACATACAAGCCCAGTGATGAGCGCTATGGCGAATATCCACATCTAGGGTGGTTTAGAATAACACATAAGGAGCCAACAGCAGCAGCACCAAATAACCAAATCTAAAGGGTTTGACACTAATGCCCCGTACACACAGTCCAAATGCTGGCCATCTTCAGCCAGTTAAAAAAAAAAAGGCCGATATTCGGCCCGTGTTTATGCCAGCCAGTCCAACAAAAAAAATAGCAGCCGACCAACTCACGATCAACACACCTCAGGCAATGGCTAGTGTTCTAGCAGGGGGAGTCATCTGCCTGTCAAAACACCACAGCTCGGGGGGGGGGGGATTTAATATCCATGATCTGGGGGTCTGGTATCTCACTGTCAGCTACTAGAATCTTCATTTTCAGCTGGAGAAAGGCATCCTTTCTCTTACAAACACTAATCTGAAGAGCTTATCAAAATATGTACAGTGTTAGAGCCACCACTAGGCAGGGCTGTGCCTTTGATTTGTATATCAATCTTTTAGAGGCAAAGAAAAAAAAAAAAGAAGTTTTACCATAGAAAGGATCTATCTGTTCTAAAAGTACACTGGAATGTTAAAGATTTAAGGCATTTCCCATCTAACAGATTAGGGATGCACCGATGCCAGCTTTCAAGACCGATACTCACCAATACCAATTACCGTCACCCATCTTTAGTGTCATGTGACACATTAATAAATGAGAGAATATATTAAACTAATACTAAATACATTTTATGTGGTTCTGTTTTCTTTTATTATTAAATGATTATATTATATATATCTCATTTTGAATCGCATCCGGTTCGCATGACACTTGAACCAAAACGGCTTTCTACTGAGTTAGTTCACATATGTGTGGGCCAGCCGCAGCGCAATTTTAAAAAGATTGCGGTATGATTTCCTGTGTCATGCACTTTAAAAATTTGCACCTGAACCGCTAAACAAAAATCGCACTGGACTCTTTTACAGTTCGCACTGAAACAAGCCCCGCACACATGTGAACCCGTTTTAAAGATGGTGGTGGTTACAGTCTGTGGACTTAAAGGTATCGGTTTTAGTATGTGAACAAGTAATCATGCAAATGCTTAGTATTGATACCGGTATCAGTGCAATGCTATAACAGATCCTTACATCCATGCTCTCAGATTTACCCACCTGGCACAGCTGTTACAATAAGGTCTTATGCTTTTTGTTGTTTATTTTCCATTTATTTTACATGACAGAAAATGCATAATTAAGAGCCAGAATCTTTCTTGGGAAAAAAGAGAGCCATATCAAAAAGGTATCGCCACTAGATTCCCCCCCAAGAGATATAAGAAGCCAGTGAGTAATTCATCATGCCAGCTTCCAGACAGTGCTAAAAAATGGTTTGATATGGGCTGATGTTTTAAAACTAGAGGCTACAAACTAGGAGATAAGTGCTTTCATACAGCAAAACAGAATAAGGTCAAGTGCATTTTCAAATAGATTTTGGTGACTTACATGTATAACACAAGTAAAAAGCTTTTAAGACACCCCTGTAAATGACTTACCTCGGGAGGTTTGGTGCAGATGCTGATGTGACCACTGCAGTTGGAGATGAAGGAGTAGAAGGCTGTGGAGATTCTGGGGCACGTGGGACTCTTCCCATTCTATACCAGATGCCCATACTATTCAATTCCCTTTAAACGAACACACAAATAGTCTTTTTAGAACACAAAGCTATACGTTAAAAAAAACTGTTCAGCTAAAAAAAAAAAGTTATTTTCAAACAATTATAATGTATTTTTTGTTTTGTTTTTTATGTCAATTCAGTCTGTGCCCTTCAGCAATAAACCACAGACTAAAAAAGCTTCAGGGAATCTCACCTAATTTTAAGTCAGACTTTCTCGTTCAAAAATGGGATGCTGGCCCACAACAACTGAACACTTAAAATCTAATAGCCACAGATGTGGCTACTGCAATTTAATACTATATTTTATATAATAAAGCATTAATTTTAACATACCAGATTGGCCTTTATGTAATGGTCTTGTAAACTTATCTGTAGCTGTTAAGAGTTTTTTGTGGCCCTTCAAAAAGAGGTTGACTTCCATTTTCTAAACTTTTTACTTTTTTTCCACAGCAACCTCCACTCTCCCACCTGACTGAAGGCTTATTGTTACTAGAACTATGCCATTTGCTCTGTAAAGTGCCACGAAAGGCTTTTATACCTAGGAGAAAAACGTGTTTTCAGTTTTAAATAAAGTATGGGTGGAACAGGACTAAATGTAATCATCATAAGAGTGATCAGAGGTCCAACTGGACCAAAGAAACAAAAAAAGTTGTTCAAAGAGAACAGGCTGATGAGAACATTCCCAAACTATGTACATTAAATACGCATATCTGTACAGAAAATGTTCTATTTTCTATTTTTATAAGGTTAAAGCCCAATTAGATGTCCTCTCATCCAGTGTGGGGCTATGGGCCCTGCATAGGTTTTGATGTCAGAGGACCCAAGACCACTGGACCATAGAGGAGACGATACTGCAGGGACGAGTCTAGCAGCATGGAGGAGCCAGCAGGTGCAAAGAATTAGATAAGTAAAAGTGCTTTACCATTTCCCCCTAGACATAAGCAGTCAAGCCTTGCTATGTGCACGCAACCCCACTGCAAGGGAAGACTTTTAGTTTTCCTGGAATTCTGCTTTAAAGTAGATTTTAAGATAAAAATACAACTTCAATTTACACCCAGTTAGTTTTTTCCTAATCGGAAGGATGAGGATAATCTATTTTACTAAAGAATGAGCATACCAACTAAAAATATCCACACGAAGACCAACGCTTGCCACACTGGTTGTACATCTTTCACCATTACCAACATGGGACTATGTGAATAGATTGTTTTGGCAGGCCCTCGCACTACACAATTGTTGATAAAGCTGATCACAAGTGTGGCCATCATAATAATAGATAGAATGGACATGTACTTACCCAATAAACGTATACTGCGGTGGAGCCTGTTTAGAGCGGCTTAAAATGCGAATATCACAGATGGCAGCTTCTGTGGAATCTCGTGGAATAAATTTTATGCACAAACGTTTTTTTCTAAAGGCAACTTCCTCTGTAGAGAAATTAGTTATTTCAGTTACGCATAGAAAGTTTGGGTGCATTACAGCTTAGGGTCTGTAAAAATACATTGTTTCACCATAAGAGATTGCCGACACACCTGCTCATTACTTATGTGTCATAACACATACAAATAATACAATATATTAAAGAAATCTGAGTAGTGCTGGAACCTTATGGTAATCCTAATGTTATAGGGGGGTATAGAGGCATTCAACAGATGTTTAAATTATCAGATCCGGCAGCTTCTTCATGCCAAAAGGACCTCCATTGTCTCCTTGAAGAGCAGAAACTGTCAGCAGCTGGCTCAGGCAGGGATGTCCATCAAACTGCCAGGTTGGTGGCCGGTGGCCCAGCGAAGTATGTTGCAGCGCTTACTAGCCTTACATAAGGCTCCATTCAACCAAAGACAGGAAGTTTACATTATTGTACACCAAAAAGAGAAAAGCGAGTGCTCTACTCCAATCCAAAGGAATGGTGGTTCTTCAAAATGCTTTATTTAATTGTTGTAACCATAAAGCATATTTTAGCAAGAACCATTTATTCATAAATCTTTGCGCGAGGACTGAAGTATAGCATTCACATTTTGATGTACAATATTTTCCTATCCCACTACACATAAGGCCCCTTTGGGCTTTAAGTATAGTGTAGAGCCTATATCATGCAATATATGACAGTTTCTGGCCTGCCCAAATTTTTTTTCTTTTTCTGGCCTAAGAATGACCCATGACATATGTTGATACATGGTGAAACATAATGATGTGCAGGGTATAAAGGTATATCTTAAAACTACTTTAAGGTACTATATTATTATTATTATAATATAGGATGTATATAGCACCAACAGCTTGCACGTCGCTTTATAAAGGGAGACAGTGCAATTACAATACAATTCAATACAAGAGGGTTGGGAGGGCCCCTGCTTGATGGAGCTTCCAATCTAATAGGCGGGGGCATGTGGGTCAAAAAGGTAATAGCTTTGAGGAATGAGCTGTTGGAAGAATTAAAAGTTCAGTTATTAGGTGGCGACTTGGGATAGGCTTTACAGTTGAGCTTTCAGGCATTGCCTAAGGGAAGACAAAGTAGAAGATAGCTGGACAAATTAAAGTAGAGAGTACCAGAGGATGGGAGAGGCTCTAGATAAGTCCCGGAGGCAAGCATGGGATGAGGAGACAAGGGAGCCAGAGAGCAGGAGGTCTTGGGGGAAGCAGACAGTTTGGGTAATATATTGAGACAAGATTGGTGATGTAGCTTGGGGCAGAGTTGTGAACAGCTTTGTATGTCATTAGTATTTATAATTTTTTTGTTGGGTGATCAGAAGTCAGTGAAGAGACTGGCAGAGAGGGGTAGCAGACACTGAGCTGTTGTTATGATAGAGGAGTCTGTCTGCAGCAATCATGGTAGACTGAAGGAGGGATAGCCTGTGTAGAGGTAGACCTATGAAAATACAGTTGCAATAGTCAAGATGAGAGATAGCCAGGCAGTGAATGAGTAGCTTGGTGGTTTCATTGGTTAAGAAGGGGCATATTTTGGAGAGGATACGGAGGGGAAAGTCTACAAGATTTGAACAACCATTGGATTTGGGGCTGAAAGGACAGGTCAGAGTCCAGGATAATACCTAGTATGCTGGCATGAGGGCCTTTCAATGGAAAAGACTGGGATAAGGGCAATGGTAGGGAGGAATTGTATCAGCTCTGTTTTTGGGAGATTTAGTTGGGAGTAGGAGGTGTAACATCCAAACTCATCGGTCAGTTAGTAATGCTAGAGGGGATGGAAGGGGTGGGGTGAGGAGTAGAGAGATAGATTTGGAAGACATGGGAGGTTATCAAGTGACTAGGTGAGGAGGTATAGTTGGAAAAGAGAACGGGTCCAGGGGCAGGGTTTAGGGTGTACTACTTCAAAACTTTTACAACCTCTTCATCAGGCACCAACCCTAATGAGTGTTCTTACAGAATAAACCCTTAACAGTTGCCTGCTTGTTGCAAAATATTAAATACATTCTAAAGCACGCTTGGGCTTTAATACGAACATATAATAAAGAAAATAAGCAGGCTGACCTCTCCTTTATAGATTGCTTCAATATTTTGACTCACTGACCCGACTGTTGTGGATTAGTTACTTAGAAGCTACAAAAAGCCAAGTCAAACTTTCAAAATGATAGGAGCCTTTATCCCAATCGATGCCTTCTAAGAGGAACCACGTTAGATTGGAGCTAGCAACGTGACGTCATCAAACGCGCACTGCAGGCGGCCATGCAAGATTTTATCCTATATCGCTCAAATTCATTATCCTTGATGTAAGTGCAATTTTTATTTGATAAACCAGCTTTATACGCATTAATGCACTATGAGCGTCTTCCGTTATCTTTTATAACCACACAAGGTGATTAACGAGATTAAGGAGCACAATAGGCCAGGATACATTCCCTGGAGCTGGCTGACCACTTGTCTTCAGAGGTGCTTCCACTCACAAGCATATGATCTCTTGGTGGGATCATTTGATTTGGTAAGCGGCCAATTTTCACATATAGGAGCACAGCGGTGACCCACTTTTCATTGTGGATTAATTCAGCTGTACTACAAATAGTTTGTTGTATTTGCATGTGGGAAAGTTAGAGCATCATCTTTTCACGAAACACATTAAATTGTGGAGCACTAGACTGTTTGTGAACTTTCTGCACCATTTATAATTTGCATTTTTTTGTGAACAGATTGTAGCTACTTATTCACAAAAAAAATAATTTTTGATGTAAATCGATACGCCATTCCAGGCAACTGGAGTTTCACTTATTAAGTGACACTTTGCCATTTGAACAATCACTGTTTGATTTTGCTTATTGCACATTGTTTATTGCATTGGTTATCTTATCATTTTTAGGAAAATATTTTAGTCAAAAACAGCGCATTTTATTTCTTTGACAAACTTTCAAAATTAGCTCAGCAAAGGCAGCCACCACATTACTCTTGGCACAGAACTGAGGGGCTGGCTTGAGGCAAAAACATCAAGTAGGTACATAGAACATACGTTTGTGAATTAAATATTTTTAGGAGAAATTACCATGAGATAAAAGAACATACGTAATTGCATACATATTATAAAACTAGTGTGTCAATGCTGAAAATGGCACTATATGTATATTCTGAAGCTTCGATTAGTGCAATTGTAGTAATGCAAGAAACTTACGTGTGTCCACTGTCTCCTGGATGGGGATGAAGCCAACAGGCAATGTGTCCTTGATATCTATCAGTTTCATATCCACCAGGACATTCCCTAAATGGCTCTATGAGAAAAGGCAGACAGGTAAGCATATGACCGATATCTAGTCTTGTGTTGATTTTCAGTATAAGTGGAAGACTCACATTCTCTCTGGAGAAGACTCTGGTGAAACACAGATATCTTGTCACCTTGGACTTAAATAAACCATCTTTCCACAGATCAGCATCCAGACCATCTGTTGTCTGAGAAACCTGTGATATGGTACATGAGAGAGTTTTAAAAGTCAGAGAATGCAGCTTTTTAGATCAAACATTTGTGTTATTCGTTTTTATTAAAATAACAGTTGACCAGTAGAGGAAATAGCCCAGGTTTGATTTTATTCCTATACCACAGGTCAAATGTACCTGCAGTTTCACTGGACAAAGCTATGCAAATGAAACCTCCCAGTGTGGACCCACCAAAAGTCCCATCTAAAAATGAAATGTGTAAAAAAAAAAAAAAAAAAAAAAACACATCAAGTAATGTTCATCTGCTTTTGGCTAATGTACTAGGCTATGTCTTACTAACCATAAGCCATCTTTAATCTTCTTCATGATCCTGTCCCTTAGCTGCACATGTACCGCAACTCAGACTGCCCAAAAACTAGGCAGTGTCCTCCTGTTGTTTCATCCTTTAAAACTCTTTTATATACACACACAAAAAATTGATATAGCCTTGAACCTGACAATCACCAAGCATTCGCTGCAGGTGAATCTTTCAGGTTTATCAGTTTTAGGTCTCATTCACATAAGCATAATACCTATCCATACACCAGTGCAAAGGGCTGTTTTTCCCCTGCACAGGTCGCACAGCTGTGTCAGTGTAGCTGCTGCGTCCCAAAATACATAAATGGGACTGCCTGCACAAGGATGCATGGAACACCTGTGCATCCTGTACAGGCAAAGATGGCCCTTTGCATGGGTGTACAGATAGGTACGCCTGTGTGAATGAGGCATTGAAGGAGGCGAGTGCACCTCCTTCTCCTTCGATGCCTGTGTAAGGCTCCACATCTTCCGGGACAGCACAGCCTCTTAACACTTAACACTGTACCGCCGAGCAGCACGCCTACACTAGACAACTCCACACATAGCTGGGAACTGCGGCATCCACCTGGGATGCTCTACAACGGAGTGGAACCGAAATCTAAGCAGAGAACGATCCGGGATGTCATGGCCAGGACATCTTCCAAGATGGCTTCGCCTCCATCCTCTCGGCGTTCTACCCCGCCACTTCAGAGCAGACTCTGCTCCCTGCAGCATGATGGCGATGGTGAGTCAGATAAAAACTTTCACATTACTCCCCTGGCTTTCCAATCTGATAAATCACAGCCAGACCTGCTAAAGAATGCTCACTAGGGCCCTTAGGAAAACCTCAGACACCATCACTGAAAAGTTAACAGGAGAAAAGTGGGCCACTGCACCTCAGTGCTAGAACAGAGGATGGATGAACAGGAGCTCCTTGCCGACGTCCATGCTGAGGAATTAGAAATAATTCGTGAGGAGAACTTAGCCCTACAATTACAAATGGAGGATTTTTAAAAAATAGACCCAGACACTCTAATATCCGCATTTGCGGTATACCAGAAATGGTAGTAGATCTCCAATCCACCATTACATAGGTTGAAAAAAGACACAAGTCCATCTAGTTCAACCAAAAAAATAAATACAATCCAATATACACAATCCTTCACCCACAGTTGATCCAGAGGAAGGCGAAAAACCCCAGCAAAGCATGATCCAATTTGCTACAGCAGGGGAAAAAATTCCTTCCTGATCCCCCGAGAGGAAATCGGATTTTCCCTGGAACAACTTAAATGTCAGTACCCATTTAGATTATGTACATTTAGGAAAGAATCCAGGCCTTTTTTAAAGCAATCTACTGAGCTTGTCAGAACCACCTGTGGAGGCTATTCCACATTTTTACAGCTCTTACTGTGAAGAAACCTTTCCGTATTTGGACATTCAATCTTTTATTCTCTAGACATAAAGAGTACCCCCTTGTCCTCTGATGACCTTAAAGTGAACAACTTAAACACCAAGGTCACTATATGGACCACTTATGTATTTGTACATGTTGATCAAATACAAATATACCCCCCCCCCCCTTTAATCTCCTCTTCTCAAGAGGGAATAGAGTAACAAGTAACAATTTTATTAATCATGCTATGCTAGAGTCAGTAGGTACATTCCACACATTTTGGGGGGCTCATAAATTCCCCCTTTATCAGGGCTTGTGCTAGCAGTAATGGGAGGAAATATTGGAAAATAAAAAAAAGAGAATGGATTTTTAAAACAGTGTGGGTGCCAGACTGACCCACACTGTCATTATAATCCACTATAGTAAAGCGATTCCTGCATGTGGCACAGACTACTACAGTGTTTTGGAGATTCCCTTGCAGCCCTCCGGATGTGACATATCGAGAATTACAGGTAACCAAGGTGGTCAGTTACGGCACCATTCACAAGTGTGAATTTAAAAAATAGATTTCTAGGGTTCAATTAAAACCATATCAAATGCAACCACCACATCAAAGGACTGGAAAGCTGCAGTAAAACAAACTTTAATTTGTGTCCCAATGAAAATACTAAAAATAGATTCCTAGATTACAGTTTTAAAAAAAAGTCAAAACTAATTCAGCTACCACATCTAGGGACTGGAAAGCTGCAGTAAATTAATCTTAAAAATTTTGTCCAAATGTCAGTTGTAAAAATAGACTATTCCTAGACTTCAGTTTAACCAGAAAAAAGAAAGAAAACTAAAAATCCGGCCACCACATCTAAGGACTAGAAAGCTGCAGTAAATTCAATTTTAATGTTTGGGGTTAGATACACTTTAAAAGAAAACTTGCATTAAGAGAGCGATTACGATGCCGTTACAGAGCTCTTTTTTAAAAAGGTTAGTTACCTGGCTGTTCACGGTCTCAATATTTTTTTAGGAATAATGCCCCGGAGTAATGGAAGCAAAATTAAAAAGTCAGAATTAAAGCAGTAAACACTCTCACTTTTGTATGGGCCCTGAGGCGATTTATGCCATAATGTGCTAGTATGCACTGCATATATTAGTACATTATGGCAGACGTACCTGTAAAATGCAGCGCTGCGCTGTTGCCTCTCCAGCAGATCCCTTGCACTTTCATCTTCCTTCTGGGAGCGCTCTCTCTGGCCGCTTAAATTGCCGGCCAATGATGACGTCACACCCGTGCATGCGCACAGATGTCACTTCACAGTGGCAGAGAGAGAGCATGTGCTGTTAATGTGGTCTAAACTATGCATGCACGCTCAGATTACATTACTGCTGTAAGGCCGAGAGAGGCATTTATGACAGAAGAGACCACCAGGGACTTTTCTGTTATAAAATCCCGCCCGTCAGTATGCCTGCCTTTATACGCACATGAACATTAGTGGCATCCCAGTCTTAGTCCGTAGGGTTCAATACTGAGTTGGCCCACCCTTTACAGCTATAACAGCTTCAACTCTCCTGGGAAGACTATCCACAAGGTTTAGGAGTGTGTCTATGGGAATGTTTGACCATTCTTCCAGAAGCGCATTTGTGAGGTCAGACACTGATGTAGATGAGAAGGCCTGGCTTGCAGTCTCCGCTCTAATTTATCCCAAAGGTGTTCTATCAGGTTGAGGTCAGGACTCTGTATAGGCCAGTCAAGTTCCTCCACCCCAAACTCGCTCATCCATGTCTTTATGGACCTTGCTTTTTGCACTGGTGCGCAGTCATGTTGGAACAGGAAGGGGCTGTCCCCAAACTGTTCCCACAAAGTTGGGAGCATGAAATTGTCCAAAAGGTCTTGGTACGCCAACGCCTTAAGAGTTCCCTTCACTGGAACTAAGGGGCCAAGCCCAACCCCTTAAAAACCCCCCCACACCATAATCCCCCCTCCACCAAATGATTTGGAGGGGTGGCCCAATACTTTTTGCAATATAGTGTGGATGAGCGAGTTTGGGGTGGAGAAACTTGACTGTCCTGCACAGAGTCCTGACCTTTACCCGATAAAACACCTTTGGGATGAATTAGAGCGGAGACTGCAAGCCAGGCCAGTCCAACATCAGTGCCTGACCTCACAAATGCTCTTCTGGAAGAATGGTCAAACATTCCCATAGACACACTTCTAAACCTTGTTAAAACAGAGTTGAAGCTGTTATAGCTGCAAAGAGTGGGCCAACTCAATATTGAACCCTGCAGACTAATGCCCCGTACACACGGTCGGATTTTCCGATGGAAAATGTCCGATTGGAGCGTGTTGTCGGAAATTCCGACCGTGTGTGGGCTCCATCGGACATTTTCCATCGGATTTTCCGACACACAAAGTTTGAGAGCAGGATATAAAATTTTCCGACAACAAAATCCGTTGTCGGAAATTCCGATCGTGTGTACACAAATCCGATGGACAAAGTGCCACGCATGCTTAGAACAAATAAAGAGATGAAAGCTATTGGCCACTGCCCCGTTTATAGTCCCGACGTACGTGTTTTACATCACCGCGTTCAGAACGATCGGATTTTCCGACAACTTTGTGTGACCGTGTGTATGCAAGACAAGTTTGCGCCAACATCCGTCGGAAAAAATCCTAGGATTTTGTTGTCGGAATGTCCGAACAAAGTCCGACCGTGTGTACGGGGCATAAGACTGGGATGCCATTAAAGTTCATGTGCATGTAAAGGCAGGCGTCCCAATACTTTTGGCACTATAGTGTATGTCTTTCACTATTAATCTCCATTACATAGAGGGAGGAAAATTAGTAGTTCAGCTCATAGAAAGTTAAAAAGGACATTGCAATTATGGCAAAATCAAGAGGTATTAAATGTATTTGCTGAAAATGTTCTCAGTATGAAAAATGAATAGAACTATCCTCGCTAAGAACTGGTAATCTGCAATATATTACATATTTATTCTTGTGTTTAGAAATCCTTTAAAGCGGAAGTAAGCCCTCCTAATGTGTTCAGCCAACGAAGCTGCCATCTTGGTCTCTGATCTTCAACTGCCATAGTACTGCACATGTGATTAGTTATCAGCCATTTCACCTGGGAATGTAACTTTTTTTTAAACTGTTAAAATTGATGGGTTTAGTTCTGCTTTAAACAAGAAATCTCACGTCCTTTTTTTTAGAAATGTGTTATTGCCCCTAGGGGAAAAAAAAGTACATGTTGTACTTTGTCCCATCTTCCTATGTGCTGTGACATCGGACAGGGCACTCCTGCTCTCTCCATGGCCCTCCAACAACACAGCTAGCAAGGAGAAGGCTGCTTTGACATTTTAGCCACAAGCCCCCTCCCTCTGTATGCTTCATAAGACACTTGTGTTTGAAGATGGAGAAAGTTGTCATTTGTCAAAGCAGCCCCCTCCTTCCTTGCTGAGTTGTCAGACAGCCATGGAGGGAGGAGGGGTACTCTGTCCGACCTCACAGCTAGGCTCAGACAGCACATAGGAAGAACTATATGTACTGTGTCCCCTGAGGAGCAGAACACATTAAAAAGAAAGTAAACACTTTTTTTTTTGGTGACCTGCAAAGTAAAGGCATAATGTGCTAGTATGCATCACATACTAGCACATTATGTGAAAACTTACCTGCAAATGAAGCCCTCGTCATCCCCACTGGAGGCCGAATACATCTTAGCCCGTCTTCCTTCTGGGTCCGTGGACCCCGGCTGTGTGACTGGCTGGAGCCGGGTCACATCACTCCCACGCATGCGCGGGGGAGCCGCTGGTCACGGCACAGGGCTCTGAAGAAACGGCACAGGCGGCCGTTCCTTCAGAGCGCATAAGCCGGTGACATCATCGGCGGCGTATACAGTAAATATATCCTAAGCGGTCCAAGTTTAGGAGATATTTACAGTACCTATAGGTAAGCTTTATCATAGGGTTACCTATAGGTACAAACATTTTTATTAAAGAGGAAGTAAACTTCACTTGATTTTAAGTGAGACATCCTTAAACAAAGTGGGAAATGTTAAATGTTCAGTAAACAGATTTTAGATTTCACTGCCTCTTCAAATTTGTCACTTACCTACACAAAAAAAACTGTGTACATATTGAGTGGTGAATGCAGCTGTATACACGCCATGGTGAGGATATATTTGAGGTTTATAGCTTTAACCTACATCCTCTTTAGAACAGTTTCCTGGAGATTGAGTGTTTGGATAGGGTATTTAGTAAATTATATACCTCTATGATTTCATGTACTTTGCAAAACACATCAGCCAAGCTGAAAACCTCAGAAAACAGTCCATGCAATCCCTTGAGAACATAAAGTCTATAACAAGCTGTAATTTGGTTTGGCTCAAGAAATGGATTGAGACAACATCCTTATTCATTTCAAGCACATGGGGGAACTAATGAGTAAAGTGCAATCATCAGCCGCTTAGAAGAGTTTGTTGAATAGAACAGTTTAAAATGCTAACTGGAGATTACATGACTGCCAGGTATATGTAGATCTCCTGCACGCTGAAGAAAGCACCAGAAAAACGGTTATAAAATTTGAAGCGAATACAACAATCTAAAGAGAAATAGAAAGAAAGGGCACTCAGTTGCCAGGTCCGTAATATTAGGGGGAAAAAGGGGTACTACTGGAGGTACTACCAAATGTCGGACTTTGTAGGCCAGGAAACAATGGAGAAGGAAATATTATAAACCTTCACATTTATCTATAAAATACAAAATATACATATAATCGTAAGAAAGAGTAAAAAAACATACATATACATTTAAGCAATTTGTACAGTGAGCCCTTGTGCGTCTACGCGTTTCGCCATTAGGCTTCTTCAGGACACGACCAAGGTTCAAAGATGCAACAGATAAGAGAACAAATCTCACTATCTTAAGTTGGGGTACGTAGTTATATATATCCACAGCCTGGAATAAACGATGAATTTACACAATTCAAAGTAATAAGTGAATTTAAATCTTATGAACAGGGGCAAATAAGGCGTTCTCTCCAAAAATGTAAGGGGCCAATAGGGCAATCCTATAAGGTCCAATAAATATCAAGGAAACCGACCCGTTGTGCAGTGCCCGGCTGTCTCCCAGGGGCATGTTTCCTTATGATATCTCCCATGCACAGCATGTCTTTTTAGGCTTTATTAGCCATGACTACTGCTAAACTCCAATAATGGTCGGTTCCCTTGATATTTATTGGACCTTATAGGATTGCCCTGTTGGCCCCATACATTTTTGGAGAGAAGGACTTATCTGCCCCTGTTCATAAGATTTAAATTCACTTATTACTTTGAATTGTGTAAATCCATCATTTATTCCAGGCTGTGGGTATATATAACTACGTACCCCAACTTAAGATAGTGAGATTTGTTCTCTTATCTGTTGCGTCTTTGAACCTTGGTCGTGTCCTGAAGAAGCCTAAACGGCGAAACGCGTAGACGCACAAGGGCTCACTATACAAATTGTTTAAAATGTATATGTATGATGTTTTTTACTCTTACTATTGTATGTATATTTTGTATATTTTCAATAAATGTGAAGATTTATAAGATTTCCTTCTCCATTGTTTCCTGGCCTACAAAGTCCGACATTTGGTAGTACCTCCAGTAGTACCCGAATACAACAATCATTTGAGATCTGAATAGTAAGTATCTTCCGTGCCCACTGAAAGCAAAAATGTATTTAGAACTAAAGTTGGTCATACAGATTTTTTTTTTTTAGTTCAACCTGCCCACTGAACAAAGAAAATCTAAGGCCCTGTATACATACAGCAATTTGGGATCTCTTACAGAATCACCGCGGTTCTGCCGGTGATCCCAAATCGCTAGATGTGAACAGGGCCTAACGGATTCCCCCATCCATGCCATACAGCACAAATGGACGAATCTCCCACTGCAGCTATTGTATTCCGATAGCCGGTGCCACTGGCTAGCAAGAAAGCCGAAAAACTGACCATTTTGCATCTGGCTCCTTCAATCAAAGGATGTCGAGCAGAAGGGTGGCACAAAGCACATTTTGATTGGTTTCTGATGAAATTCACATACATTGCCAGCTTACAGTCGAAGAAAAGCCTTGCCAGCTTACAGTCGAAGAAAAGCCTTGCCAGCTTACAGTGGAAGAAAAGCCTATCTATATAGTAATTTTTCTTATATGTTCACCCCCTATCCTGTATAAAAAAATATCTTGGTACATACCTATGTTTAATCTTCTCTGGTCCAGTCACGTGATTTTGCAGCTTCGGCTCCCCTGTGTAAGGGAGCGCCCGACAACAGCTGTGAATTCCAAAAGCCACCATGTCACCCAAAGGCTCCCATGGCCCAGCTGATGTCCCAGCTCCCTCCTCTCCCCTGCAGAAGCCACTCGCCACAAAGGGGGGCTGGAGCTGCAGGATCTCGTGACTGGAATGGATAAAGTATAGGCAAGTATACAGATCTTTTGCAAACAGGGTAGGTAAAATTGTCTGGGGTAGTTAAGCCAGCCATAGATGGTTTAAGTCTTGGCTGGTTCAGCAGGGACTGGCTGAGATCTGATCAATGTGTGGGCAGACTTATTGTACCAGAGTCGACTGACTTGGGTACAACCAGCATGTCGGATTTCAAGCATACGATTGCCAGCAGCTATAGCCGCTAGCATTAATCACTGTGTTCTCCTACCCTGTTTCCCCGAAAATAAGACCTAGTGTGATTGTCGGTGATTGCTGCAATATAAGCCCTACCCCCCAAATAAACCCTACAATGTTTCCCCAAAAATAAGTCCTACCCTGGAAATAAGACCTACAAGTATTTTAACTAGGGCTTATTTGAGGGGTAGGGCTTATTTTGCAGCCATCACCGACAATCACGCTAGGTCTTATTTTCGGGCAAACAGGGTAGCAGAGATGACTCCCCACGACCCCCCGCCAAGAGAACACAATAGCTCTATGGGAGGAATTCCCCCATCAACACTAACTGTGCCGAAAAATCCCTTAGGCTTTTCTTCTACTTTAAAGTAATAGTAAACCGCATCGATTAAAAAAAAAAAAAAATTAGGCTCTGGGCAGTTTAACCACTGGGCACTTAAACCCCCTTAATAACCAGACCAATTTTCAGCTTTTGGTGCTCTCACATTTTGAATGACAATTACTCAGTCATGCAACACCATACCTATATGAAATTTTTGTCCTTTTTTCACACAAATAGAGCTTTCTTTTGGTGGTATTTAATCACCGCTGGGTTCTTTATTTTTTTGCGCTATAAGGCCCCTTTCACACTGGGGCGGTAGGGGGCGTCTGCGGTAAAACAGCGCTATTTTTAGCGCTGTTTTACCGCGGTATTCGGCCGCTAGCGGTGCGGTTTTAACCCCCCGCTGGCGGCCGAAAAAGGGTTAAAACCACTCGTACAGCGCGGCTATAGCCGCGGTATTGCCGCGGTATAGCCGCACTGTCCCATTGATTTCAATGGGCAGGAGCAGTTTAGGAGCGGTGAATACACCGCTCCTTCCCCGCTCCAAAGATGCGGCTTGCAGGAGATTTTTTCTTCTCCTGCCAGCGCACCGCTTCAGTGTGAAAGCCCTCGGGCTTTCACACTGAACAAACAGTGGAGGCTGTTTAGGGGCGGTTTGCAGGAGGTATTTTTAGCGCAATAACGCCTGCAAACCGCCCCAGTGTGAAAGGGGCCTAAAAGAAAAAAAGACCGAAAAATCTGTAAAAAAAAAAAAAAATGCATTTTTCTTCGTTTCGGTTATAAAATTTAGCAAATTAGTAATTTTTCTTCATATATTTTGGCCAAAATTTATACCGCTACATATCTTTGGTAAAAATAACCCAAATCGGTGGATATTATTTGGTCTTTGTGAAAGTTATAGAGTCCAAAAGCTATGGTGCCAATATCTGAAAATTGATCACACCTGAATTACTGACGGCCTATCTCATTTCTTGAGACCCTAACATGCCAGAAAAGTACAAATACCCCCCAAATGACCCCTTGTTGGAAAGAAGACATTTCAAGGTATTTAGAAAGATGCATGTTGAGTTTTTTTGAAGTTGTCATTTTTTCCCACAAATCTTTGCAAAATCAAGGTTTTTTTTTTACTTTTTTCCACAAAATTGTCATATTAGCAGGTTATTTCTCACACACAGCATATGCATACCACAAATTACACCCCAAAACACATTTTGCTATTACTCCCGAGTATGGCGATACCACATATGTGAGACTTTTACACAGCGTGGCCACATACAGAGGCCCAACATGCATGGAGCACCTTCAGGCATTCTGGAGCACCCAGGCCAATTCTGACATTTCTCTCCTACATGTAAAAATCATCATTTATTTGCTAGAAAATTACATAGAACCCCAAAACATTATATATGTTTTTTTAGCAAAGACCCTAGAGAATACAATGGTGGTCATTGCAATTTTATCTCGCACGGTATTTGCGCAGCAATTTTTCGAACGCTTTTTTTGGGAAAAAAAACAGTTTTGTGCTTTAAAACAAAACAGTAAGGTTAGCCCAATGTTTTTGCATAATATGAAAGATGAAGTTACGCCAAGTACATAGATATCTAACATGTCAACCTTTCAAAATTGCACACGCTTGTGGAATGGCACCAAACTTCGCTACTTAAAAATCCCCATAGGCGACGCTTTAAAAGTTTTTACTGGTTACATGTTTTGAGTTACAGAGGAGGTCTAGGGCCAAAATTATTGCTCTCGCTCTACCGCTCGCAGCGATACCTCACATGTGTGGTTTGAACACCGTTTTCATATGTGGCCGGGTATGGCCGGGTATTGCAGAGTATGGCCGGGTATTGCAGAGTATGGCCGGGTATTGCAGAGTATGGCCGGGTATTGCAGAGTATGGCCGGGTATTGCAGAGTATGGCCGGGTATTGCAGAGTATGGCCGGGTATTGCAGAGTATGGCTGGGTATTGCAGAGTATGGCCGGGTATGGCCGGGTATGGCAGAGTATGGCCGGGTTTCGCAGAGTATTGTGGGGTATGGCTGGGTATTGTGGGGTATGGCTGGGTATTGTGGGATGGCTGAGCATGGATGGATGAATGGCAATTGTTCCTGTGCAGCGCTGTGGGCAATACAGATGCAGCCCACAGTGCTGCTACCATCCGATCCCTCCCCCTCTCCTCTCACAGTGTACCGATCGGTACAGAGAGGGGAGGAGAGGAACCGGCGTCATGACGCCGGTTTGTTTACATGTGAACGCTCCGTCATTTGACGGAGTGATCACATGGTAAATTGACGCGATTAGTGGCCATTTACCGAGATCCATGATGCGCCGGGTCCTCTGAACCCTGCGGTCACGGATGCTCTCGGGTGCGCGCCCCAGGGGGCGCGCGAGAGCAGAATTCTGGAAGGACGTCCCTGGACGCCCTCCGAGAGTTAAGCAACCGCCCTGTAGCCTTCATTTGGCTATGGGCCAGTTGTTAAGTGGTTAAGTCACAATCTGTTACTATGCATCACATACTAGCACGTTATGACAGACTTACCTGAAAATGAAGGCCTCCAGTGGTGCGCGGTCACTGCTTCCATCTTCACCCAGTCTTCTTTCCGGGTTTGCAGGCTTCAACGATATGAATGGCCGAGCCGACAATGACGACACACATGCGCGAGGGAGTCACCATTTACAGTACGGCTCTAAGGAATGGCACGGGTATGCCATTCTGTCAGAGCGCGTCCGTTGGTGACATCACTGGCTGCATCTAAAATAAATATCTCCTAAATATGCACCGTTTACTATACCTATAGGTAAGCTTTATTGTAAGCTTACCTATAGGTAAAAGTTTACTCCCACTTTAAGCCATGCAGAGGAATTTAGCAAAGTGCAGCTTTTTAAAAAGGCACACCATCAAAAACGTATTTTATTTTGGATACAGTAAGGAAAAGATGAATCCTCTAACATGTTTTTAATGCAGTGTCTGCCCATTGAAGAGATTTCCCTTTGCTTCATGGCATGCCACCAGATAAAATCTTGTGTATGGGAATGCAGTTGGCAGGAAGGGTAAGGCTTTTTTTTTATTGCTTTCTCAACATGGGATAGATGTCACCTTTCATCCTGTGTTGGCTGCAGGTGTCAGAAAGTGAATGGAAATCTTTTGCATGTGAAAAGGACTGCAATAAAAACCTAAGAAAGGGTAAATGTGAAACGCTTGGATCTTTTCTCCGTCAATCAGAGAGCATTAGCTGAGCTTGATGACAATCTCGGTAGCTCTACTATGAAAGGCCTCCACTGAGAAACCCATGGACAAAAAAATAGTGCCAACAGGTCGTCTTACGAGTCTGTAAAGCTTTATTACCAATATAATTTAGACACTAGGGGATAAAAAAGGTAGCCAATGTGTTTTGAGGGCCAAACATCATCAGGGTCTGGATAAGAAATAGAAATAAGAATCCTATAGGAACCGAACAATTAAAAAAAAAATGAAAACTCAAAGTACCAAAATTGTGAAATGTGCAGAGGGATTTTTTTACCTTTTATCAATGGCTCAAGTTTTGAATTTGTGAATTTCTTTACATTATTTACTGATTTTCTTTCAATATTGATCCGAATCCTATCAATGCTGATTACAAAATCAGCAAGTAAAACTTGCTTGTAAATAAATATGAAAAAAAAAAAAAAAATGTGTATATATATATATATATATATATATATATATATATATATATATATATATATATATATATATATATATATATAGTATATATTGTATTCCTTCGTTTACAATTTTATTTTTTTTTATTTTGCCCATGAATATTTGTTAATAATACCATGTGGCCCTTGCACAGAAAAGTGGACAACCCTGATCAAAAATCTTGGCTGTTTTGGTTTATTGCACCAATTGTCTGCTTCCATTGTTACAGCATATGTTTGGTTTGAAATCAGGTATTCTTTAAAAACATTGTATGGGTGGGTGGTGCCGCGCTAATCCTAAGTAAAAATACTCAGATGGTTTAAAGTGGGGTTAGAGTTAACATAGCGAAGTGTAAAGAAATGTTAGTGAGCAATAAATAAAAGTATAAAACCAAATAGATAAATATCACTAACCAGTGAATGCAATAAGCTAAATAAATACTGTGTTAAAAATCTTGAATCTCTTAAGGTATACCACTAATAAAACGTGGATAACAAAAACCAGTATATGAAGAAATAAATGTGATACAACTTAATTTCAATGCATATAAAATACAAAAAGTGACAATGTGCAATGTGTAAACACTGTGCGTATTGAATATGGCTACACTTCAAAGTCCATGCAGTATTGGTATTTAAACCTATATAAAGTGCAGAAAATGTGCCAAAAAAAACTCTCTATAGTGCACGAAATGATATCCCAAAAAGTCTAAATAAATAAACAATATTAACACAAAAAAAATGTCCTTTTGGATAAAGTGAACTCTGTGACAGTGATGTGCTGGCATGCGCATGTAGCAATTAAAGTGCCAAGTGACTTAAAAATTCGTGCCTCTTCGTGTGCAAACACTTCAGTAGGTAATGGCCCCTTACCTCACAGCAATGGGGCAACAGCATATGACCAATGGGCTTTTTTAACTCGTCCTCCTAGGGGCTCCTACACGTCCCTGACCGTCCTCACAGTTATGGGGCAGCAGCATATAACCAAGGGCTCTTTGACTCGTCCACCTTTGTATTCTTGCAGATCCCTCATTGACCCAGAATTGGGTCCCCTCCGGTGCGGTACAGGAATGTATAAAGGATATTGAAGTGGAGAAAAAGAGCCCAATAGTGTAATTCCGTTTCAACAGTATAATTTTATTAGGTAAAAAACGGGTACTCACATTTGGTAATTAAGAAAAAACAGTTGTATCCGACGAGCGGCGAACTCGTCTGCTTCTCACTGTGTGTACAGCCTATCCCGTCCCTACGCGTGACGTCACACCACACGTGACTTCTTCAGGGGATGAATATAGGCTAGAATAGTGTCCTTAAATAGTTTAGTATTGGCCGGCTATGGGCGGCCATTTTCTCGGAGTTTACATGTATTAGTATACGGCGGCCATTTTCCTAGAGATTTGTTATATAGTTCAAGTTCCGCTGTGTGGAGGATATCTGCTGACTTATATTAGCCAATAGAGGCTGTCTCCTATTTTAATATCATTTGAACTGTCAGCAGAGGGGGACACATATGTTGTCACTAAATAAAGCGAGGTGAATGCACGAATTGCGGGTGGAACTGATAACAAATGGATCAGTTATTTGCATCCGCCTTGGTTATATGGGAAAAAGGCAGAGCTTGTAAACAATTATATAATATTGAGAACGACGGAAGGGAGAAGCTGGAGACACTAGTGGCATACTAAATATACATAATGAGTAGGAATTAGAAACAAGCGTTTTGCAAAATACTAATCTATATATAAAACCAATGTATATAAAATCAATCTTACATAAAAAATAAAATGTATAATATATCAATATTGTTTTATTACCAAGAGGCCTATACCTTGTTCGAATATATATAAAATTACTATATCTAAAAATTAAAAACTCAAATTTAATTAGATATATTAAAAATGTAATGAATGGCCTAGGCCAGTGGATATTAAAAATTAAATAAAATAAAATAAAATAGAGGAGAGACAGCTCCTACAAGGACTTGTATTCACTTCCAGATAGTCCTATACTATAATGAGAGGGAAAGTAGTTGCATGTAAAGTCGACAGGAGATATAGGGGGGGGGGGGGGGGGGGGGAAGGAGGGAGGGAGGGAGGGAAGGGGGAGGGGGGAAGGGGGAGGGAG
>JBBDGP010000701.1:3077500-3257772 GCA_037952835.1 Lithobates septentrionalis | reverse complement strand
TAGTTCTGTAGATCAGTGTCTAAAATTCTATCTCTCTCTCCAATGTTGTCACTTAGCTCTTCGGGTTATGGCCCATACACACTATCAGAAAATCATACCAAAAATATCGCTTTTGAAGCGATCGTACGATAATCTGATCATTAGTACACAGCTTTTGAGAGCCGATCACCACAGTCCTTCCAAGCAAGACATTTTTTCTCGTACGATACCAAATCCTACGATTTTTGTTTAATCAGTACAGTTTTTGTCTGAAAATACAATATACTACATCACTTCCAAATTTTTGTTTTTTCATACGAGAATTTTTGTAACTTTAGTAACCTCTTCATTTTTGAAATGAGATTAGCATGCAAAAAAAAACAAAAACATACGATCATTCGTCTGATTATTTCATAGTGTGTACCAGACATTAATATCTCCCTCTCTCTCTCCTGGACTGTCTTTTCGTTCCCCAAGTCAGAACCTCAATTCCTCTCTCGATGCATGACTATCTTTTATTTATTCAGGTCACTCTCTCTCCAGGATTGTCTGTTTAGTTCTTCTGTTCATTATCCACCTTTTCTCTCTAGGGCTGTTCTGTAGGTCTGCGTCTCCCATTCTCTCTTTCTCCAGAGCTCTTAGATCATCTGGTCAGTATCTCTCTCTCTATCGCTCTCTGGAAGTGTCTCTTAGTTCTTAAGGTCACTATCTCTCTCCCTCCAGGGCTCTCTCTTAGTTCTTTTAGTCAGTTTCTCCTTCCTCCTCTATCTCTCCAGGGCTCTCTCTTAGTTCTTCTGGTCAGTCTCTCTCTGTCTCTCTCTCCCCCTCTCCTTCTTTCTCTCCAGGGCTGTCTCTTCTGGTCAGTTTCTTCCTGTCTCTGGGACTGTCTCTTAGATCCTCTGGTAAATACCTCTCCAGCTGTCTTTTACTTCTTTTGGTCTGTATCTCTCTCTCTCTCTTGCTCCAGGGCTGCCTCCTAATTCTTTTGGCGAGTATCGTCCTCTCTCCAGGGCTGTCTTTCACTTCTCCTGGACAGTATCTTCCTCTCTCCAGGGCTGTCTTAGTTCCCCTGATCAGTATCTCTTTCTCTTTCTCCCTGTTTCTCTCTCCGGACCTGTTTCTTCTGGTCAGTTTCTTCCTCTCTCTGGGACTGTCTCTTAGATCCTCTCTCTCTCTTGCTCGCTCTCTCTCTCTCTCTCTCTCCACAGGGCTGTCCCTTAGTTATTCTTGTCAGTCTCTCTCTCTCTTTCTCCCTCCTCTTCCCTCTCTTCTCTGTACGACAGAATAAAAAATCGGAGGTGATGTCATGTGGTATTTGTATTGTATTTTTGGACGACAACTATACTGCTTAAACGAAAATCATACGATCTGGTATCGTACAAGAAACATTTTCATGTTTGTCTAATCGGATAATATCGAATGAACTGTCGTGATCGGCTCTTGAAAGCTCTGTACTAACGGTCCGATTATCGTAGATTGCATCAAAAGTGGTATTTTTCGTCCAATTTTCAGATTGTGTGTACAGCCAATTAGTCCTTCTGGTCTATATCTCTTTCTCTCTTGCTCCTGGGCTGTCTCTTAGTTCTTCTGGTCATTCTCTCTCTCTCTCTTTCTCCCCCCTCTTTCTTCCTCCTAGTTCTTCTGGTCATTCTCTTTCTCTCTCTCTCTCCCCAGAGCTGTCCCTTAGTTATTCTGGTTAGTGTCTCTCTCTCTCCCTCTCTCTCCGGCTGTCCCTTAGTCATTCTGGTCAGTCTCTGTTTTCCCCTCTTTTTTCCCCCTCTTCTTTCTCCCTCTTCTTTCTCCCTCCTCTTTCTCCCTCCTCTTTCCCTTTCTTTCCCTCTCCTTCTGTACAACAGAATAAAAAATCGGAGGTGATGTCATGTGTTGTAATGTATTTGTATTGTATTTTTGGACGACAACTGTACTGGTTAAACGAAAATCGTACGATCTGGTATCGTACAAGAAACATTTTAGTGTTTGTCTGATCAGATAATATCGAATGAACTGTCGTGATCGGCTCTCGAAAGCTCTGTACTAACGATCCGATTATCGTACTTTGCGTCAAAAGTGGTATTTTTCGTCCAATTTTCAGATTGTGTGTACAGCCAATTAGTCCTTCTGGTCTATATCTCTTTCTCTCTTGCTCCTGGGCTGTCTCTTAGTTCTTCTGGTCATTCTCTCTCTCTCTCTCTTTCCTCTTTCTCCCTCCTCTTTCTTCCTCCTAGTTCTTCTGGTCATTCTCTCTCTCTCTCTCTCTCTCTCTCTTTGTCCCCAGGGCTGTCCCTTAATTATTCTGGTTAGTCTCTGTTTCTCCCTCTTCTTTCTCCCTCTTCTTTCTCCCTCCTCTTTCTCCCTCCTTTTTCTCCCTCCTCTTTCTCCCTCTTCTTTCTCCCTCCTCTTTCCCTCTCTTCTCTGTACGACAGAATAAAAAAATCGGAGGTGATGTTATGTGGTGTAGTGTATTTGTATTGTATTTTTGGACGACAACTATACTGCTTAAATGAAAATCGTACGATCTGGTATCGTACAAGAAACATTTTCATGTTTGTCTAATCAGATAATATCGAATGAACTGTAGTGATCGGCTCTTAAAAGCTCTGTACTAACGGTCCGATTATCGTAGATTGCATCAAAAGCGGTATTTTTCATCCAATTTTCAGATCGTGTGTACAGCCAATTAGTCCTTCTGTTCAGTATCTCTCCCTCTCTTTCTTTTTCTCTTCCTCTCTCTCTATCTCTCTTTCCAGGTCTGTCCCTTAGTTATTCTGGTCAGTCTCTCTCTCTCTTTCTTTCTACAGCCAGTTAGTCCTTCTGGTCAGTATCTCTTTCTCTCTCTCTTGCTCTTGGGCTGTCTCTTAGTTCTTCTGGTCATTCTCTCTCTCTCTCTTTCTCCCTCCTCTTTCCCTCTTTTTCCCTCTCTTCTCTGTACGACAGAATAAAAAATCAGAGGTGATGTCATGTGGTGTATTGTATTTGTATTGTATTTTTGGACGACAACTGTGCTGATTAAACGAAAATCTGGTATCGTACGAGAAACATTTCCGTGTTTGTCTGATCGGATAATATTGGATGAACTGTCGTGATCCGCTCTTGAAAGCTCTGTACTAACGATCCGATTATCGTACTTTGCATCAAAAGTGGTATTTTTCTTCCAATTTTCGGATCGTGTGTACAGCCAATTAGTCCTTCTGGTCTATATCTTTTTCTCTCTTGCTCCTGGGCTGTCTCTTAGTTCTTCTGGTCATTCTCTCTCTCTCTCTCTCTCTCTCTTTCCTCTTTCTCCCTCCTCTTTCTTCCTCCTAGTTCTTCTGGTCATTCTCTTTCTCTCTCTCTCTCTTTCTCTCTCTCTCCCCAGGGCTGTCCCTTAGTTATTCTGGTTAGTCTCTCTCTCTCTCTCTCTCTCTCCGGCTGTCCCTTAGTCATTCTGGTCAGTCTCTGTTTCTCCATCTTCTTTCTCCCTCTTCTTTCTCCCTCCTCTTTCTCCCTCCTCTTTCCCTTTCTTTCCCTCTCCTTCTGTACAACAGAATAAAAAATCGGAGGTGATGTCATGTGTTGTAATGTATTTGTATTGTATTTTTGGACGACAACTGTACTGGTTAAACGAAAATCGTACGATCTGGTATCGTACAAGAAACATTTTAGTGTTTGTCTGATCAGATAATATCGAATGAACTGTCGTGATCGGCTCTCGAAAGCTCTGTACTAACGATCCGATTATCGTACTTTGCGTCAAAAGTGGTATTTTTCGTCAAATTTTCAGATTGTGTGTACAGCCAATTAGTCCTTCTGGTCTATATCTCTTTCTCTCTTGCTCCTGGGCTGTCTCTTAGTTCTTCTGGTCATTCTCTCTCTCTCTCTCTTTCCTCTTTCTCCCTCCTCTTTCTTCCTCCTAGTTCTTCTGGTCATTCTCTCTCTCTCTCTCTCTCTCTCTTTGTCCCCATGGCTGTCCCTTAATTATTCTGGTTAGTCTCTGTTTCTCCCTCTTCTTTCTCCCTCTTCTTTCTCCCTCCTCTTTCTCCCTCCTCTTTCTCCCTCCTTTTTCTCCCTCCTCTTTCTCCCTCCTCTTTCTCCCTCCTCTTTCTCCCTCCTCTTTCCCTCTCTTCTCTGTACGACAGAATAAAAAAATCGGAGGTGATGTTATGTGGTGTAGTGTATTTGTATTGTATTTTTGGACGACAACTATACTGCTTAAACGAAAATCGTACGATCTGGTATCGTACAAGAAACATTTTCATGTTTGTCTAATCAGATAATATCGAATGAACTGTAGTGATCGGCTCTTAAAAGCTCGGTACTAACGGTCCGATTATCGTAGATTGCATCAAAAGCGGTATTTTTCATCCAATTTTCAGATCGTGTGTACAGCCAATTAGTCCTTCTGTTCAGTATCTCTCCCTCTCTTTCTTTTTCTCTTCCTCTCTCTCTATCTCTCTTTCCAGGTCTGTCCCTTAGTTATTCTGGTCAGTCTCTCTCTCTCTTTCTTTCTACAGCCAGTTAGTCCTTCTGGTCAGTATCTCTTTCTCTCTCTCTTGCTCTTGGGCTGTCTCTTAGTTCTTCTGGTCATTCTCTCTCTCTCTTTCTCCCTCCTCTTTCCCTCTTTTTCCCTCTCTTCTCTGTACGACAGAATAAAAAATCAGAGGTGATGTCATGTGGTGTATTGTATTTGTATTGTATTTTTGGACGACAACTGTGCTGATTAAACGAAAATCTGGTATCGTACGAGAAGCATTTCCGTGTTTGTCTGATCGGATAATATTGGATGAACTGTCGTGATCCGCTCTTGAAAGCTCTGTACTAACGATCCGATTATCGTACTTTGCATCAAAAGTGGTATTTTTCTTCCAATTTTCGGATCGTGTGTACACCCAATTAGTCCTTCTGGTCTATATCTTTTTCTCTCTTGCTCCTGGGCTGTCTCTTAGTTCTTCTGGTCATTCTCTCTCTCTCTCTCTCTCTCTTTCCTCTTTCTCCCTCCTCTTTCTTCCTCCTAGTTCTTCTGGTCATTCTCTTTCTCTCTCTTTCTCTCTCTCTCCCCAGGGCTGTCCCTTAGTTATTCTGGTTAGTCTCTCTCTCTCCGGCTGTCCCTTAGTCATTCTGGTCAGTCTCTGTTTCTCCATCTTCTTTCTCCCTCTTCTTTCTCCCTCCTCTTTCCCTTTCTTTCCCTCTCTTTCTGTACGACAGAGTAAAAAATCGGAGGTGATGTCATGTGTTGTAGTGTATTTGTATTGTATTTTTGGAGGACAACTGTACTGATTAAACGAAAATCGTACGATCTGGTATCGTACGAGAAAATTTTTTGTGTTTGTCTGATCGGATAATATCGGATGAACTGTCATGATCGGCTCTCGAAAGCTTTGTACTAATGATCCGATTATCGTAGATTGCGTCAAAAGTGGTATTTTTCATCCAATTTTCGGATCGTGTGTACAGCCAATTAGTCCTTCTGGTCTGTATCTCTTTCTCTGTTGCTCCTGAGCTGTTTCTTAGTTCTTCTGCTCTCTCTCTCTCTCCCTCTTCCTCCCTCCTCTTTCCCTCTCTTCTCTGTACGACAGAGTAAAAAATCGGAGGTGATGTCATGTGGTGTACTGTATTTGTATTGTATTTTTGTACGACAACTGTACTGATTAAACGAAAATCGTACGAGAAAATATTTTGTGTTTGTCTGATCAGATAATATCGAATGAACTGTCGTGATCGGCTCTCGAAAGCTCTGTACTAACGTTCCGATTATCGTAGATTGCGTCAAAAGCAGTATTTTTCGTCCAATTTTCGGATCGTGTGTACAGCCAATTAGTCCTTCTGGTCTGTATCTCTCTCTCTCTTGCTTCAGGGCTGTTTCCTAGTTCTTTTGGCCAGTATCGTCCTCTCTCCAGGACTCTGTTAGTTCCCTTGGTCAGTATCTCTTTCTCTCTTTCTTGCTCCTGGGCTGTCTCTTAGTTCTCCTGGTCAGTTTCTCTCTCTCTCTCTCTCTCTCTCTCTCTCTCTCTCTCTCTCTCTCTCTCTGTCTCTCCGCGGATGTCCCTTAGTTATTCTGGTCAGTCTTTCTCCCTCCTCTTTCTCCCTCCTCTTTCCCTCTCTTTCTGTACGACAGAATAAAAAAATCGGAGGTGATGTCATGTGGTGTAGTGTATTTGCATTGTATTTTTGTACGACAACTGTACTGATTAAACGAAAATTGTACGATCTGGTATCGTACGAGAAAAATTTTTGTATTTGCCTGATAGGATAATATCGAAAGAACTGTCATGATCGGCTCTTGAAAGCTCTGTACTAACGATCCGATTATCGTAGATTGCGTCAAAAGTGGTATTTTTTGTCCAATATTCGGATCGTGTGTACAGCCAATTAGTCCTTCTGGTCTGTATCTCTTTCTCTCTTGCTCCAGGGCTGTTTCCTAGTTCTTTTGGCCAGTATTGTCCTCTCTCCAGGACTGTGTTAGTTCCCCTGGTCAGTATCAAATTCAAATTCAAATAAGCTTTATTGGCAGGACCACATACATGTTAGCATTGCCAAAGCAGTCAAGTTTCTATAAGAAAAAAGAAGGCGGGGGGTAATATAGAGGGGAATGGGCATAAGTCCATGTAAAGGGTTTTTAAGTCTTCAGTCTTTCATGTCCCTCTCAGTCGGTGACACGCTGTCACATATTGGACAGCAATTTTTACCGTTGGCTCCTCTTCTACCAGTAGAAATTGGAGTTTCCTCTTCTCTTCTATAGAACTGAAGTCCAGGATGAGAGTGGAGAGTCTCTGGAAGTGAGTGTCCCTCACTGAGGAGTACTTTTGGCAATGTAGCAGGTAGAGGTCCTAATCCTCCAGGACCCCCTGGTCACATTGCTGGCACAGTCTACTCTCCCTGGGCTTGTAGGTCTGCCTGTGCCGTCCTAATTTGATTTCCAGGCTGTGGGCGCTCAGTCTGTACAGGCTCAGGGTCTGTCTGTCTTTGGGGTCTTGTAGCACCTCCAGGTACGGGGACAGTTTGTAGTCTCTCTGCAATGACTGGTAAACAGTTAGTTTTTTGGAGTTTGTTAGCTCATTTCTCCATTCTTCAACATGTTTTTCTTTGGAGTCATTGATTATGTTTTTTATTTGAGATTTTTTCAGGCCCCATTGTTGGGAGTTTGGGATAGACAAGGGGTTGATGAGTTGTTGCAGGCCACACGGCTTGGACTGGTCTTTACTGTTCAGTAAGGCTTTATGGTGGTATGAGTTGGGACTGCTGTTTTGTAGGTGGTCCCAGTATGATAGCGCCCTCTGCTGTACTGCGAGAAGTAAGGGAAATCTGCCCAACTCAGACCGGCAAGCACTGTTGGAGGTGCTCCGATGGACTTGGAGGAGGTGCTTGCAGTATTCCAGATGGAATATTTCTGTTGGGCTGGGGTCTCATTTGGATTGGCCTGGGTAGGTGACAGAACCCCAAACTTTACTGCCATAAAGAAGAATTGGGGTGATGACACTATCAAATATTCTGAGCCAGACTCTCACTGGTGGTTTTAGGTGGTACAGCTGTCTTCTGATGGCATAGAAGGCTCTGCATGCCTTGTCTTTTAGTGCCTCTATGGTTGGCTTGAAAATTCCTGATTTGTTAATTTCTAAGCCGAGGTATGTGTAGCTGTTAGTTTCAGTGCAGTTGTTTAATGTAAAGGAAGGGTTTTTTGTTTGTTTAGTATTTTTCTTTTGAAACACCATGATCTTTGTTTTACTTGAGTTGATTGGTAGCGCCCATGTGGCACTGTATTTCTCCAGCACTTCCAGGCTGTCTTGTAGGCCTTTCTCTGTTGGTGACAGAAGTAGGTCATCCGCATACAGCAGGAACTTCACCTCAGTGTCATGTAGAGTCAGTCTTGGTACTGGAGAGGATTCTAGAGCTGCAGCCAGTTCATTGATGTACATGTTGAAGAGGGTTGGACTTAGGCTGCAGCCCTCTCTGACTCCTTGGGCTTGCCGAAAGTGTTCGGTACTTTTCCCATTCACCTTTACACTGCAGCTGTCTTGATAACCACATATGTTTTCCCTCCTATTCCACTCTCTAATGGTTTGAGGAACAGGCTTGGGTGCCACACGGAGTCAAAAGCCTTTTTGTATTGTAGACATGGTTCTTGATAGTTCTTGATGAGGCTGTGCAGGGTATAGATGTGGTCTGTAGTGCGATGGTTTGGCATGAACCCTGACTGACTTCTGCTGAGGACATTGTGTTGTGTCAGGAAGTTGAGGATACGCTTATTGAGGATACTGTTAAATAGTTTTCCTAGTGTGCTGCTGACACATATCCCTCAGTATCTCTCTCTCTCTTGCTCCTGGGCTGTCTCTTAGTTCTTCTGGTCAGTATGTCTCTCTCTCTTTTTTCTTTTTCTCTCTTTCTCTCTCCAGGGCTGTCCCTTAGTTATTCTGGTCAGTCTCTCTCTCTTTCTTTCTCTTTCTCCCTCCTCTTCCCCTCTCTTCTCTGTACGACAGAATAAAAAATCGGAGGTGATGTCATGTGTTGTAGTGTATTTGTATTGTATTTTGTGGACGACAACTGTAAACTAAAATCGTACGATCTGGTATCGTACGAGAACATTTTTCGTGTTTGTCTGATCGAATAATATCCGATGAACTGTGGTTATCGGCTCTCAAAAGCTCTGTACTGACGATCCGATTATCGTAGCTTGCATCAAAAGTGGTATTTTTCGTCCAATTTTCGGATCGTGTGTACAGCCAATTAGTCCTTCTGCTCTATATCTCTTTCTCTCTTGCTCCTGTGCTGTCTTTTATTTCTTCTGGTCATTCTCTCTCTCGCCCTCCTTTTTCCCTCTCTTCTCTGTACGACAGAATAAAAAAATCGGAGGTAATATCATGTGGTGTAGTGTATTTGTATTGTCTTTTTGTACGACAACTGTACTGATTAAACGAAAATCGTACGATCTGGTATCGTACGTGAAAATATTTTGTGTTTGTCTGATCAGATAATATCGAATGAACTGTCGTGATCGGCTCTCGAAAGCTCTGCACTAACGTTCCGATTATCGCAGATTGCGTCAAAAGCGGTATTTTTCATCCAATTCTCGGATCGTGTGTACAGCCAATTAGTCCTTCTGGTCTGTATCTCTCTCTCTCTCTTGCTTCAGGGCTGTTTCCTAGTGCTTTTGGCCAGTATCGTCCTCTCTCCAGGACTGTGTTAGTTCCCCTGGTCAGTATCTCTTTCTCCCTCCTCTTTCCCTACGACAGAATAAAAAAATCAGAGGTGATGTCATATGTTGTAGTGTATTTGTATTGTATTTTTGGACCACAACTGTACTGATTGATCTGGTATCGTACGAGCAAAATTTTCGTGTTTGTCTGATCGGATAATCTGTCATGATCGGCTCTCGAAAGCTCTGTACTAATGATCCGATTATCGTAGATTGAGTCAAAAGTGGTATTTTTCGTCCAATTTTCGGATCGTGTGTACAGCCAATTAGTCCTTCTGGTCTGTATCTCTTTCTCTCTTGCTCCAGGGCTGTGTCCTAGTTCTTTTGGCCAGTATCGTCCTCTCTCCAGGACTGTCTTATAGTTCTCATGGCCACTCTCTTGCTCCTGGGCTGTCTCTTAGTTCTTCTGGTCATTCTCTCTCTCTCTCTCTCTCTCTCTCTCTCTCTCTCTCTCTCTCCCTCCTCTTTCTCCTCCCTTTTCCCTCTCTTCTCTGTACAACAGAATAAAAAATCGGAGGTGATGTCATGTGCAGTGGCGGCTGGTGAAGTTTTAAGATGGGGGGGCGCTAGACCCCGCCCACCCTTTTGACCCCTCCCACTTTTCATAAGCCACACCCCTTATAGAATCCACCCACTCCGTCCCCTGTAGTACATCATATACCAGGCTGTATATTATACACAGGGCTCTGTACATCATATACCAGGCTCTACATTATATACAGGGCTCTGTAATCATATACCAGGCTGTACATTATACACAGGACTCTGCAAATCATATACCAGGCTCTACATTATACACAGGACTCTAATGACACATTAATCTGTCTCACAGCCCATCAGAGACAGAGGGATGGTGGGTGGGATGGGATCAGGGACAGAGGGATGGTGGGTGGGATGGGATCAGGGACAGAGGGATGGTGGGTGGGATAGAATCAGGGACTGAGGGATGGGATCAGGGACAGAGGGATGGTGGGTGGGATGGGATCAGGGACAGAGGGATAGGATCAGGGACAGAGGGATGGTGGGTGGGATGGGATAAGGGACAGAGGGTGCGGTCAGGGACAGAGGGATGGGGGGTGGGATGGCATCAGGGACAGAGGGATGGTGGGTGGGATGGGATCAGGGACAGAGGGATGGTGGGTGGGATGGGATCAGGGACAGAGGGATGGTGGGTGGGATGGGATCAGGGACAGAGGGATGGGATCAGGGACAGAGGGATGGGGGATTAGGGACAGAGGGATGGTAGGTGGGATGGGATCAGGGACAGAGGGATGGGGGATCAGGGACAGAGGGATGGGATCAGGGACAGAGGGATGGTGGGTGGGATGGGATCAGGGACAGAGGGATGGGGGATCAGGGACAGAGGGATGGGGGATCAGGGACAGAGGGATGGGATCAGGGACAGAGGGATGGTGGGTGGGATCAGGGACAGAGGGATGGTGGGTGGGATGGGATCAGGGACAGAGGGATAGTGGGTGGGATGAGATCAGGGACAGAGGGATGGTGGTGGGGTGGGATCAGGGACAGAGAGATGGGATCCGAGACAGAGGGATGGTGGGTGGGATGGGATCAGGGACAGAGGGATGGTAGGTGGGATGGGATCAGGGACAGAGGGATGGTGGGTGGGATGGGATCAGGGACAGAGGGTGGGATCAGGGACAGAGGGATGGTGGGTGGGGACAGAGGGAGGGTGGGTGGGATGGGATCAGGGACAGAGGGATGGTGGATCAGGGACAGAGGGATGGGATCAGGGACAGAGGGTGGGATCAGGGACAGAGGGATGGTGGTGGGGTGGGATCAGGGACAGAGGGATGGGATCAGGAACAGAGGGATGGTGGGTGGGATGGGATCAAGGACAGAGGGATGGGATCAGGGACAGAGGGATGGTGGTGGATGGGGGGACGGGGGTGGGGGGGGTGGAAAAATTACTCACTTGCTCTTAGTTTCAGTCTAATCCCTCTCCCTGCACAGTGTTCTCAGTCTGGACTCACAGTGCCTCCAGTAATGGCTCTCCTGACATGGGGACAATGTCTGCACATCTCACTAGTGGGGATAGTTCGTTCCCCTTCACTGGACTGACCTGGCTGACTTTCTCCTCCACTCCAGTTTCTTCCTCCCGAGTCCCGACATGGATCTGCTTAGAGGAATGGGCGGAGCTGCTATACCAGTCAGTGAGTGCTCACTCAGGCACAGTTTACATGACTGTTTCCTGTAGCTAGAAACAGCGTGCAGCGCCCCACCCCCAGAGTACTTGCTTTCAGCTCCGCTCCATGCAAAGAACGGAGCTGCTGACGTCACTTCCTGGTTTCACGAAACCCGGAAGTAACTGTGAAATGTAAACCACAATGCTCCCGCCCGTAGAATTCTACGGGCGGAAGCTAATCGGCATTTTCGATTGCGCCACAAATGAAGCGCCACGTCTGCAATCTCGTGATTGCATTGACGTGGCGCTTCCCATAGTGCACTGTGTCCGGCGCCACAGTGCACTTCGTTAAAGGACATTTTTTTAAAATTTTTTTCTTAAAGGGGCCGTTTTTAAAATTTTTTTTTTTTAAAAAAAATTTTCTGGTTACTACAGGAGGGGGGGGGGGGCAGCGCCCGGGCGCCCCCTATGGACAGGCTGCCCCTGGTCATGTGTTGTAGTGTATTTGTATTATATTTTTGGATGACAACTGTACTGATTAAACGAAAATTGTACGATCTGGTATCGTACAAGAAAAATTTTCATGTTTGTCTGATCGGATAATATCGAATGAGCTGTCATGATCGGCTCTCGAAAGCTCTGTACTAATGATCTGATTATTGTAGATTGCGCCAAAAGTGGTATTTTTTGTCCAATTTTCGGATCATGTGTACAGCCAATTAGTCCTTCTGGTCTGTATGTATCTCTCTTGCTCCAGGGCTGTTTCCTAGCTCTTTTGGCCAGTATCGTCCTCTCTCCAGGACTGTGTTAGTTCCCCTGGTCAGTATCTCTATCTCTCTTGCTCCAGGGCTGTCTTTTAGTTCTTCTGGTCATTCTCTCTCTCTCCCTTTCTCTCTCTCTTCTCTCTCTCCAGGGCTGTCCCTTAGTTATTCTGGTCAGTCTCTCTCTCTTTCTCCCTCCTCTTTCCCTCTCTTTCTGTAGGACAGAATAAAAAAAATGGAGGTGATGTCATGTGTTGTAGTGTATTTGTATTGTATTGTATTTTTGGACGACAACTGTACTGATGGTATTTTTCGTCCAATTTTCAGATCGTGTGTACACCCAATTAGTCTTTCTGGTCTTTATCTCTTTCTCTCTCTTGCTCCTGGGCTGTCTCTTAGTTCTTCTGGCCACTCTCTCTCTCTCGGACTGCCCCTTAGTTATTCTGGTCAGTATCTCTCTCTTTCATCCTCCTCTTTCCCTTCCTCTCTCTCTTTCTCTCTCTCTCCAGGCCTGTCCCTTAGTTATTCTGGTCAGTCTTTCTCCCTCCTCTTTCTCTCTCTTTCTGTACGACAGAATAAAAAAAAAATCGGAGGTGATGTCATGTGTTGTAGTGTATTGTACACCCTTCCTGCCAATGGTGATAAATGACCCACCCCTCTGCTACTTAGAATAGACTAATATAACCCTTGTCTTCCAGCTTTCAATTACAGTCTTTACATCAGATACGGTTCGGAAACGTGTTCTTCCTACTACAGGTACGTTAAGAACAAACCGCTACAATCCTTTTACGTAAATTGCTATTCTCATACAAAGGTCAGGTTTACTTTATCATTGGCTTTAGAGTCTCTCTCTGAGTGAGTCAGTCTCTCTCTCTCTCTCTCTCTCTCTCTCTCTCTCTCTCTCCTGGTCAGTTTCTTCCTCTCTCTGGGACTGTCTCTTAGATCCTCTGGTAAATATCTCTCCAGCTGTCTTAGTACTTCTGGTCTGTATCTCTTTCTCACCAGAACTGTCTCTTAGTAATGCAGGTCATTGTCTCTCTCTCATGGGCTGTTTCTTACCTATCCAGGTCAGTATTTTCCTCTCCCCCTTTTAGTTGTGCAGGTCAGTATCCTATCCCAGTCCTAGTTTCTATAAATCATTGTTTCACCGTATGACTAACTTTCCATGGCAGGTTTCCCAGTGCCAAACACACTATGTATGCCGATTCCAGCCCTGTGGTTCAGAGGCCTTAACCAGAATCTTCAGGGCTCGAGTGCAAGAAACTATGAAGGGCCCCCACCAGGGGTGTTGCTAGGTCTACGGTCTCAGGCTAGAGCCCATAGCAGCAGAGTAAAGAAAGTCACTTGGGCGGGCATACACATGTATATAATATACGTGTGTGTGTGTGTGTGTGTGTGTGTGTGTGTATATACATATATATATATAATATCGTTACATATCTGAGTGCAGATTCCCCCTTACATCAGGGTCCCCAGAGAGCCTCCATACTTACATTAGGGTCCCCAGAGACCCTCCTTACATCAGGGTCCCCAGAAAGCGCCTCCTTACATCAGGGTCCCCAGAAAGCCCCTCCTTACATTAGGATCCCCAAAGCTCCCCTCCTTACATCAGGGTCCCCAGAAAGCCCCTCCTTACATCAGGGTCCCCTGAGAGCGCCTCCTCACTTCAGGGTCCCCAGAGAGCCTCCCTACTTACATTAGGATCCCCAAAGCTCCCCTCCTTACATCAGGGTCCCCAGGGAGCCCCTCCTTACATCAGGGTCCCCAGGGAGCCCCTCCTTACATCAGGGTCCCCAGGGAGCCCCTCCTTACATCAGGGTCCCCAGGGAGCCCCTCCTTACATCAGGGTCCCCAGGGAGCCCCTCCTTACATCAGGGTCCCCAGGGAGCCCCTCCTTACATCAGGGTCCCCAGGGAGCCCCTCCTTACATCAGGGTCCCCAAAGGGCCCCTTCCTTACATCAGGGTCCCCAAAGGGCCCCTTCCTTACTTCAGGGTCCCCAGAGAGCCTCCCTACTTACATTAGGATCCCCAAAGCCCCCCTCCTTACATCAGGGTGCCCAGAGAGCCCCTCCCTACATCAGGGTTCCCAGTGAGCCCTCCCTTACATCAGGGTCCCCAGAAATCCCCTCCTTACATCATGGTACCCTGAGAGCCCCTCCTCACATCAGGGTCCCCAGAGGGCGCCTTCCTTACATTAGGATCTCCAAAGCCTCCTTCCTTACATCAGGGTGCCCAGAGAGCCCCTCCTTACATCAGGGTGCCCAGAGAGCTCCTCCTTACATCAGGGTGCCCAGAGAGCCCCTCCTTACATCAGGGTCCCCAGAGAGCCCCTCCTTACATCAGGGTCCCCAGAGAGCCCCTCCTTGCATCAGGGTCCCCAGAGAGCCCCTCCTTGCATCAGGGTCCCCAGAGAGCCCCTCCTTGCATCAGGGTCCCCAGAGAGCCCCTCCTTGCATCAGGGTCCCCAGAGAGCCCCTCCTTGCATCAGGGTCCCCAGAGAGCCCCTCCTTGCATCAGGGTCCCCAGAGAGGCCCTCCTTGCATCAGGGTCCCCAGAGAGCCCCTCCTTACATCAGGGTCCCCAGAGAGCCCCTCCTTACATCAGGGTCCCCAGAGAGCCCCCCTACTTAAATTAGGATCCCCAAAGCCCCCCTCCTTACATAGGAAAAAAGAGGGGGAAAAAAAAGGGTTGAGAACAACTCAGGGACTTTTTAGGTGCTTAAATTTCAAGGTAAATAGAGTAGGGAAACATGTACAACTTATCCATAAAAGATCATTTTTATTATTACAATAAAAACAAAATGTTATTCTAACATGACACCATTATTAATAAATAGACAATATGTGTATCTCAATATTCACAAACTTATAGTGGGCAGGCAATAGAAAAAAACACTTGGTTCAATACCACTCAACATGTTTCGCTCATTTGGAGCTTCCTCAGGAGTTTTGGCATAGATTGTGGTATACTCTAAATGATAATAAAGAAAAACATGAATGAGGTATAATGTTACATAATTGCATGATAGAATTTGCGATCTACAATAAACATAGATATGTGTAAAAATGTGTATTGACAATGAATCATACATGAACTGCAAAAACAGTTGAAAAAACAATAATACATAATAAACAGAAAAATAATAATCAATGTTTATGATCTTACCAGGCTGCCACAAAATGAAGATAAATTGTATTGAATAAAAATTGCTTGCTAAGTAGCATCAGCAATGCAGAAACATCAACTAGGTCTCTTACACCAAAGGCTCCCATCCTATATGGCCACAGAAGGATATAGAATTTATGTATCCTTGATAAAAAGGACAAAAAAAGTATGAGGGGTAAATGGAAATGAATATTTAAAAATGTTATATTTGGAATTAAATATCAGGCGGGGCATCCAACACTGACCATATTATTTATGTGGAAAATTACCTTTAGTAGAATCAAAAATCTTTTGCTAGAGGTAGAAACCCCTCTCTGCAAGTATGGACTAGCACCTGCACCAGAAACTGACTGCATGGTGTGAACTAGAGCCATTGGAATACATGGAAAACACTGTGCATGCATTTTTAGTGCAGAAAAAAAGTGCACGGAACTGCGTCTAGTGTGAACTAGCAGTTCAAAAGAAAGACTAATTAAAAAGAAATCCTTGTATGCAGCTTCTGTCAAAACCAGACATAGCTGCACATGGGACACTTACTTGTAAAGAGGAATCAAAAAGGCACAGCGTTTGGGAGAGATGAAACCCCTTCCTCCGGTGGAGAGCCCGTGACAGACTGTGTGTAACCGCATCCTTATAAACCTTCCATCCCGGCGGCGTCTGACGTCACCGCCGGGATGCGGACGTGTAGTGAGGATGCCTGGAGGATGAGTGGACGAGGAGAGCGGCAGCGTCATAAGTTAGCAGTGCGCATGCGCAAAACGGCAAAATACTCCCAATACGTCTATGGGGCAGCAGAAGCCTGGAGCGCCATCTTGAAAAGGGGATGATGAACAGGGCAACTGAAATAGGCCAAACAAAATAATAAAATAAGTTTAAAAAGGAAAAACAAAAATAATAATAATTTTAAGTAGATGCCGCATCAGTGTTCATCCCAAGAGGGCACATTATTGGATGTATATAAACAATGCTGCCCCCATCCTAGCCATCGATCGGGACTGACACCTCTCGGGCTCCCAAGTGAAAAGCGATTGATTGTTCGCTTATCACACTGGGTGCCCCTGGCGTCCATGTGAACCAAAAAAGTACGGACAGGGACATAAATGAATGAGAGGCCAAGTGATGTTAAATTAATACTACCTGCATTATTGATAGATGCATCCTGATTTAAAGGGCAGCCTGTGAAGACATAGTATCCAGTAAATGGGGAAAAAAGTAAATACAGATATACTATTAAAAGAATATAAATATATAAGTGAAAAATGGAAAATAAATAAGTGAAAGAAGTGAAGTGCACTACCCCCGTAGGAGCTGCTAATAGTTCGTTCCTTTCTCCCAGTTTGTTCCATTACCCCCCAATTCCCTGCATTGATGGCACCGCAAACAGTCTTGAAACAAAAGAACAATAACTTTATTCCTTCCCATAGCACGTTGCAGAAAGAATATGAAACAAATTTTCTAGAAATATGAGCTGTCTTAATCACTTGGTTCCTGTAATGGACTGCAAATCTTCTCCCTCCTGTTTACCACTACTTCCCAACCGCACAGAATCTTCAACTTACCGTATATACTCGAGTATAAGTCGAATTTTTCAGCACATTTTTTTGTGCTGAAAGTGCCCCCCTCGACTTATACTCGAGTCAAGCACTTTTCTGCAGCAAAAAAAATCATTTTCCGAACCGACTTTGGGGCCCCGTATCTCGGGGCCACTTGGTGCTAGGAACCCCAAAGTTGGTGTGCAAACCCAGTAGAACTGGTACCACAACATATCCAAAGCTGAAGTTCCTAGCACTAAGTGGCCCCGAGATACGGGGCCCCAAAATCGGTTCAGAAAATGTCATTCTCTGCTGCAGAAAAGTGCTTGACATTTTCTGAACCGATTTTGGGGCCCCATATCTCAGGGCCACTTAGTGCTAGGAACTCCAAAGTTGGTGTGCAAACCCAGTGGAACTGTTACCATAACATATCCAAAGCTGGGGTTCCTAGCACCAAGTGGCCCTGAGATACGGGGCCCCAAAACCGGTTCGGAAAATGTCATTCTCTGCTGCAGAAAAGTGCTTGACATTTTCTGAACTGATTTTTGGGGCCCTGTATCTCGGGGCCACTTGGTGCTAGAAACTCCAGCTTTGGAAATTTTATGGTACTAGTTCCACTGGGTTTGCACACCAAATTTGAGGTTCTTAGCACTAAGTGGCCCCGTAATACGGGGCCCCATAGTCGCTCAACTGTGTCCATCTGCAGCAATGTCATTTCGGGACCCTTTGGGTTCAGAGACCCCAAATTTTGGCTGCAGCTAGGGGGCATCTAGGAACCCTTAACTACGAGTTTGAAGTTCAGGGGACCTATGGCTGCAAATGGGCACAGTGAGGCATGCAAATGGGCACAATGATGCTGCAAATGGGCATTGTTGACCCTCTTTTCCACTTACAGTAGCTGTGCATTTCTCACCCTCGTCTTATACTCGGGTCAATAAGTTTTTACCATTTTTTTTGTGGTAAATTAGGGCCTCGACTTATACTCGGAACGACTTATACTCGAGTATATACGGTAAGTCCCCAGAACAATACTCTGAATAGAGTTCCCGGACAGGCTGTTAGGATTTCTCCCAGGTGATCCTCCGCACCCTCAGCCATTGAAAATACTGTTTCTCTGGGTATGCACTCACGTGTACATTTGAGCGACCGTCCATGTCTGCCAAAAGAGGGTCCACTTCTCTCCCAGCTCTTTTCCTCTGTTGGTGGTAGCAGCCTCTCCTTTTAGATATTGCAGATTCCCACAGTTGTTTCCTCCATCTCTCCTCCGGAGGGGAGAGTTCTTAAGCTGTAACAGCGTCTACATTCTGTAATCCTTTGCTGTCCTCTTCCCATCAGCAAGAATGGCAGGAAGCATGTGACCCACAGTTATAAAGGCCTATTAGCCCCTGCCCATACAAATTAATGATAGGCTAAGGGTTACCCATACCACTAACTACATCCTGTATCAAATCAACCTGTCCTCCAGCACCTCTCACTGGTCAGACAAGGTGTCACTTTAGCAGAATGCAGATGGTCACACCCCCCCCCCCCCCCCCCCATCCTACACTATCATTCCTCCCCAATAGACCAAACCCAGCCAGGCTTAAACCAAAGGGGGTAATGCCTGAAATTGACACTTAACTCTAAACCCCTCTAACCTTTTAGCACACACCTAAGTAGGTGGGCGCTACAGAAGGTAAAAGATAGAGGAAAGAATAATGAAGGAAAAGTTGTAAAGGTTTGAATTGAAAATGTTTAGGTACTATTCACAAAAAGGGTTTGAAACTAAATGCATCGTTGAGGCCCGGGTATTTTAAAGCTGATAGCTCATGTATCCAACGTGCCTCTTTTTGCAGAAGCAACTTGTCGTAATCGCCTCCCCTGTCTCCTGGGGGGATATGTTCAAGGGCAAAGAAATGCATATAGCTACTGTCAAACTTATGGTGTAGCCCAATATGTCGACTAACAGGAATTTCCATTTTTTTTTATGTATCAGAGAGACATGGTCCCTTATTCGGCAGGGTCGTTTGGTTTTACCAATATAGAATTTTTGACATTCATATTGCATGATGTATACAATGCCTATTGATTGTCATGTTACTGAAAAATTGGGTCTAAAGAGGCGGCCATTAGGAAGCAGAATGCTTCTTGCCGCGTATATAAATCTGCAAAAATTGCATCGATGGCATGGTCTTCTGCCCTTTATCCTTTATGGATTCATTGGAGATCTTAGTTTGAGTATCATAATGGCTGTGTACCAGGGTGTCCCTAAGGGGGTAATTTCAGGGTATGGTTTCAGATGTTTGGCAACTTTTTCATCTCCCATCAGGAGGTACCAATATTTTTTCATAATCTCTCGCACCTGTCGGTGCTGGCTTGAGAACCTGGTGATAAGCCGAACACCTGAATTAGCCCTTTTTGGTTTAGAGTCATGTATAAGGGAAGCTCTGTTGTGGTTTTTAGCCTTGTGGTAGGCTTTCTTGAGGCATTTGTAGCTGTAGCCGCGCTTTTGCAAGCGTGACCACAGCAAACTGGCCTCCCTTTCAAAATCAGAGTCTGCACTGCAATTGCTTTTAATTCTCAAATATTGCCCGTAGGGCACACTTGTGATGAGAGGAGTGGGGTGGGAGCTGGTGTCGTGGAGCAAGGAATTCCCTGCAGAGGGCTTACGATACAGGGTCGTTCCTATGCTCCCATCTTTATTGACTACAAGTCCCTGGGTTGTTCTCAACCCCTTTTTCCCCCTCTTTTTTCCTATTTTTATAAATTATGGGATGTGGTGCTATTTGTTGATTATGTCTGCCCTTATTAGGATTTTTGCCCCCTCTTTACATCAGGGTCCCCAGAGAGCCCCTCCTTACATCAGGGTCCCCAGAGAGCCCCCCCCCTTACATCAGGGTCCCCAGAGAACCCCTTCTCACATCAGGGTCCCCAGAGGGCCCCCCTTACATCAGAGTCCCCAGAGAGCCTCCCTACTTACATTAGGATCCCCAAAGCTTCCCTGCCTACATCAGGGTCCCCAGAGGGCCCCCCCTTACATCAGGGTCCCCAGAGGGCCCCCCTTACATCAGGGTCCCCAGAGAGCCCCCCTCCTTACATCAGGGTCACCAGAGAGCCCCCCTTACATCAGGGTCCCAAGAGAGCCCCCCCCTTACATCAGGGTCCTCAGACAGCCCCCCCCAGAGGTTCCCCTGTACCTGGCTGGTCTCTGCTGTCTGTGCGCCTCCAACCTCCAGCACATCTTTGTGCCCCCCACCTGGGGGGAGGTGGGAGACAGTGATCGGCAGCTGTATGGTGCCTGCGAGCCATGGGATCTCCCTGGGGCTTGAAGTTCTCCCTCCGAATGTATACAGTGGAGAGGGGAGGGGCCACCTTCCCGAGCATGTATTGGCAAGAGTGTAGAAGCAGAGGGACTCATTGAAGAGTGAAGCCGATACATGCTCGGGTCAGAGGCCCCTCCCCTCTCCACTGTATACATTCGGAGAGAGAACTACAAGCCCCAGGGACATCCAGCGCCTCACGGGCACCATACAGCTACCGATCGCCGCCTCCCACCTCCCCTGACTGCATACTAAAATGGACAGACAGAGATGGAGGAGGAGATGCCGGGTCTTGGGGGGGGGGGGGGGGGGGGGCCCACAGCAGCAGAAAGCCAGGGCCCAGTCGCAAGTGCAACTGCTGCGACCCTGAAAGTCCCGCCACTGCTATGGTGATATATGTACCCATAATGTTGGTATAGGATGACACCAGACAACCACACCAGCATAGTTTTGAAGTTTATCAATAGGCATTTACTACACATTACTCCAATAGACAACAGTCCAGGACATATCTGGTAACAGAAATCCCCAAAGTGATATATCTGTTTATATTGAGAGTCCAGTTGCAGCAGTGCACATTACCACACTGCACAGGAATGCACATTCCCCATGTTGGTACAATTAATTCTGAATGACACACCAATGCACATTCTAAAGCCCTGTACACACGATCGGACATTCCGACAACAAAATTAATCGGATTTTTTCCGACGGATGTTGTCTCAAACTTGTCTTGCATACACACGGTCGCACAAAGTTGGACGGAAATTCCGAACGTCAAGAACGCGGTGACGTACGACGAGCCGAGAAAAATTAAGTTCAATAGCCAGTGCTGCTCTTCTGCTTGATTCCGAGCATGCGTGGCACTTTGTGTGTCGGAATTGTGTACACACAATCGGAATTTCCGACAACGGATTTTGTTGTCGGAAAATTTTAGATCCAGCTCTCAAACTTTGTGTGTCGGAAATTCAGATGGAAAAAGTCAGATGGAGCCTACACACGGTCGGAATTTCCGACAACAAGCTCCGATCCCACATTTTCCGTCGGAAAGTCCGATCGTGTGTACAGGGCATTAGTGTACCTGCATTGCAGCACACTGCAACATTAAATAACACACTCAATAACACTGTGTTGTGGTACAATGCTAAAAATACTGAATGCATGTTTTTACTGCCACCCTCCCTTAATATACAGTATCTCACAAAAGTATCTATACAACTCACATTTTGTAAATATTTTATTATATCTTTTCATGTGACAAGACTGAAGAAATGACACTTTGCTACAATGTAAAGTAGTGAGTGTACAGCTTAAATTTGCTGTCCTCTCAAAGTAACTCACATAGCTATTAAATGTCTAAACCGCTGGCAACAAAAGGGAGTATACCCCTAAGTGAAAATGTCCAAATGTGGCCCAATTAGCCATTTTCTCTCCCTGGTTTCATGTGACTCGTTAGTGTTGCAAGGTCTCAGGTGTGAATGGGGAGCAGGTGGTCACTGGAAGTTCAACATGGCACCTCATGGCAAAGAACTCTCTGAAGATCTGAAAAAAAGAATTGTTGCTCTACATAAAGATGGCCTAGGCCAGGGATCCCAATTCCCATGAGGCATAGCAAGACTCTGACAGCTACAAGCATGACACCCAGAGGCAGAGGCATGATGGGACTTGTAGTTTTACAACAGCTGGAGGTCCACTAATTGCATATCCCTGGCCTAGGCTATAAGAAGATTGTCAAGACCCTGAAACTGAGCTGCAGCACGGTGGCCAAATTGGGTCCAAAGTGTCAATATTTTGGGCACGGAGTTCACCAGAGCTTCACAGGTTGCCACTGGAGTCCTTTTCCACTCCTCCATGATGATATCACAGAGCTGGTGGATATTAGAGACCTTGCGCTCCTCCCCCTTCTGTTTGAGGATGCCCCACAGATGCTCAATAGGGTGTAGCTTCTTTAGCAAGGCAGTGGTCATCTTAGAGGTGTGTTTGGGGTCGTTATCAAGATGGAATACTGCCTTGCGGCCCAGTCTCTGAAGGGAGGGGATCATGCTCTGCTTCAGTATGTCACAGTACATGTTGGCATTCATGGTTCCCTCAATGAACTGTAGCTCCCCAGTGACGGCAGCACTCATGCAGCCCCAGACCATGACACTCCCACCACCATGCTTGACTGTAGACAAGACACACTTATCTTTGTACTCCTCACCTGGTTGCTGCCACACACGCTTGACACATCTGAACCAAATAAGTTTATCTTGGTCTCATCAGACCACCACACATGGTTGCAATAATCCACGTCCTTAGTCTGCTTGTCTTCAGCAAACTTTTTGCGGGCTTTCTTGTGCATCATCTTTAGAATAGGCTTCCTTCTGGGACGACAGCCATGCAGACCAATTTTATGCAGTGTGCATCTGAGCACTAACAGGCTGACTTCCCCACCCCTTCAACTTCTGCAGCAATGCTGGCAGCACTCATATGTCTATTTCCCAAAGACAACCTCTGGATATGACACTGAGCACGTGCACACAACTTTTTTGGTCGACCATGGCGAGGCCTGTTCTGAGTGGAACCTGTCCTGTTAAAACGCTGTATGGTCTTGGCCACCGTGCTGCAGCTCAGTTTCAGGGTCTTGACAATCTTCTTATAGCCTAGGCCATCTTTATGTAGAGCAACAATTTTTTTTTCAGATCTTCAGAGAGTTCTTTGCCATGAGGTGCCATGTTGAACTTCCAGTGACCACCTGCTCCCCATTCACACCTGAGACTTTGCAACACTAACGAGTCACATGAAACCAGGGAGGGAAAATGGCTAATCGGGCCACATTTGGACATTTTCACTTAGGGGTGTACTCACTTTTGTTGCCAGCGGTTTAGACATTAATGGCTGTGTAAGTTATTTTGAGGGGACAGCAAATGTATACTGTTATACAAGCTGGACACTCCACTCACAACTTTACATTGTAGCAAAGTGTATTTTCTTCAGTGCTGTCACATGAAAAGATATAATAAAATATTTACAAAAAAATGTGAGGAGTGTACTCACTTTTGTGAGATACTGCATATTTGATAGAATTAACATTGTAGGTTGATTTTGTGTTTTTTTTTTTTAATATTGTCAATAAATCTGTTGTATTAGGATATCTCATGATAATTTTTTTAGGCTTAACAAATGTAGTGAAATTTGATGTTTTTATTTACACTTTTTTTATGGATCGTGCTGTGTATCTGGTACATTGCAGCTTAATCATGGGAAACTGCCCATTAAATCATGAGTTAATTGTTTATTTTTTAGTTACAATTGGGTGTTAAAGTTTATTGTTGTTGCACATTAACCGGAGGATAAAAGCATCTTTATAGATATTTTTAATCCATATTGTGCCTCGTGCTGGGTGATAACTAATTTGCTAGTACCTGGGATCCATCAGGATCGGGCTTGGGTATATCAGAGAGGGTTTTCTGGCATCAGACATTCCCCTTGATAAAGTCGATGTGGACAAAACGTGTAGGTGTGGAGCCTGACCCTGGCAATAGCACTGGTTTGTGTCTGCATAGCTGCGAGTGCTGAGAGAACGATGAAGGGGTTGAGCAGCTGACAGTTTGCTTCACCCCCCTGCCAAACTAATGATCTATAAGGAATGCTTGGTTTCTTGGGACAGCAGGCCACACCTTGCCCCTAACCTTAGTTCCCCAGGTACCACCATAAAACTTATTGATAAGAAAAAACACTCATACATCATATATGGCAAAAAAATGGCCGCGGTAATTTTATTGGTTACAAAAATTCATATAAATAAACATAATAATTCCAATTTTCAAATGAAATTAAATATTTAACAGCAAAACCTTTGCCCAGTTTTCAGAACACGGGCTACTCAACCTTTATTTACAAAGAAATACGTCCCCACCAGCCGGACTTGTGCAACTAGGCCGGCCTACCCCAAATACGCGGCCCTCTCAATGCTGCTTTGCAAGCTGAGATTAAAGATATCTGTACCTACATCTGAAAGGTGGACTCCATCCTGCCTATAAAGACCTGGGATGCCCCCCAAAAGTGGCATAAACTTTGCCAACGCCCGATTGACCTTCTTCCTCATCTTTTCCATTACTTTGGAAAACGGGGAAGACAGCCAAGCGAGACGGGGAACAATTTCTGAAAATACAATGATCGTACCCGGGGAAGTCAAATGGAACCTATGCAGATCCTGTTTAATCATAAATAAAAGGTCTAAAGTACGAACTGAACCCAAATCATTGCCTCCTAGATGGACTATCAAAATTGAAGGCGGTGGCCAAACCTGAAGTAACTGAGACAAATGAAAAAATAAATGTTGCCACCGCAAACCTCTTATTCCTTTCCAATACAGATTGAAGGATTCCGGCAGTAACGATAGGTTGACAGAATACCTGCGTTGGGCCGCTCGTTTCCGAGCCCAATATATGTATGCAGTGCTGGGACAAGGTCATCTGGTGCCCAGGGCAAAGATGGCAAACTGCGCCCCCCCCCCCCCCCGGTTGTAAAGAAGGAGCGACTTATAGTGGGACCCAGTGACACTAAGGCTCAGTTCACACCTAGGCATTCCGGATTGCTGTGATTCTGCCTGCAATTTCCAAATTGACGCACAGACACAGACGATTTTGTGGCAATTGTCCCTCAACAAATTGCGACAAAATTGCGGGACGCTTGTTGCCCAAAAGAAGCTCTGGAATACCTAGGTCATGAATGTAGCTTTATACACTGATCAGTGCTAATAATATGCACCGACACTGTACTAATGACAACGGCTGAGAAGGGGTTAATATCTAGGGGCATCCAAGGGGTTAATTGTGTGCCCAACAATGTGTAATGTGTGTACTGATTTTTACCATTGACTGGCTTGTTTATTTTCCCTGCTTTGCAAGCGAACATTTCCTTTGTATAGAGCCCTGTGTTGATTGTCAACACAGGGCTCTGGGCTGTGACACAGCCAGTCAATAGGTCCCGGCCATGAATCACTGGTTGGGATCTGCTGACATACTCCCACTGTGTCAAATCACAGGGGAGTAGGCAGGCAGGGGCATGTACCCGAAACCCTAAGCCTAGATTCACACTATAGCAATGTGAGAACCAGTGCGATTCCAGCGCCGGTTCCCGCATCGCATCTCTCCCGCAGGCAGTTCACGCTGCCCTCTGAGAACCGCTGCGGGTGTCAATAGAATGTTAATGACACCCCCGGATCGGTTTGCAGATTGCGGTGCGAACTGTGGATTCGGACAGGAATCAGATCGAATGGGTGAGACGGGTTGGCAAGTGGTTAATTACCAATGGTATTTGTAATATGCAGCATGAAGGGGTTAATGTGTATTATCAATGCTGCATTAGTTACAAGTGGCAGTTAATTAACCCCTTTGTGTTGCATTAGTGGCATCACTGATAATTAACTGCTGCAGTATGCAGGGGTTAATTAACACTGACACTGGTGCCACTAATGCAGCCCAAAGGGGTTAAATAACTGCCACTTGTCACTAATGCAGCATTGATAATACACATTAACTACCCTTCATGCATATTAAAAAAATACCATTGGTAATATATCAACCGCCCCCCAAAAAAGGAGTTAACAAATTCATCTGCAGATGGCTTACTTACTATTGCTCGGTTCCTCCTCCTCTAGATCACACTCGCTCCTGTCGAGAAACGTCCCCTATCTGATAGTGTCCGCCCTGTACTGCGCATGCGCACAAAGGAGACGCCGAAAGTCTCCGAAGATGAACGGCTGTTCAGGGCGGACCTTTCTCGTTGGAACAGCGCTGCGCCTGCGCAGTACAGGGCGGACAGCCCAACACCAGGGACAGATTAAGAGCAACATGGGCCTGGTGCTAAGGATTTGTGGGCCTTTTTATGAAAATAAATAAAATGAAAAACGCAAACAATTCTTTGTTGAATTAAATTAAAGAGAGAGAGGGGTGTGAGAGAGTGGTTGAGAGAGAGAGAGGGGGGGGGTTATAGCGCGATAGGGGGGCTGAAAGAGTGGGGATGAGAGGGAGGGGAAAAGAGAGAGAAAGGCGTTGAATGAGAGAGAGGGGACGAGAGAGGGTGAAAGAGAGAGAGAGGGTGAAAGAGAGAGAGAGGGTAGTAGGAAAGAGGGGGTTGAAGGGGGCAAGATAGAGAACAGGGTGAAAGAGAGGGGTTGAGAGAGAGAGAGAGGGGGGTGAGAGCGAGGGGGTGAGTCTGTGGCATAGTACATTACACGGGGGGGGGGGGAATAGCACAGTACATTACATGGTTGGCGCTACACATTACATGGTGGATACATGGATACAGCACATTTAATGGTGGGCGAAGCACAGCACATTACATGGCGGGCACAGCACATTACACTGTTGGCACTGCCCAATACAGCACATTACAAAGGTAGGCACAGTACATTATATGGTGGGCACAGCACATGACATGGTTGGTACTGCACAACACAGCACATTGCATGGTGGGCACAACAGAGCACATGCACACGGTGGGCACAGGACCTTATATGGTGGGCACAGCACATGACATGGCGGGCACAGCTGAGCACATTACATGGTGGGCACTGCACATTACAAGTGGGCACTGCACAGCACATTATATGGTGGGCACAGCATACGATATGGTGGGTACTGCACATGGCATGGTGGGCACTGCACAGCACATGACAAGGTGGGCACTGCATGACACCACATGATATGGTGGGCACTGCATGACACAGCACATTACATTGTGAGCACAGCACATTAATTGGTGGACACCGCACATGACATGGTGAGCCCTGCATAGGGCATTCTATTGTGGGTACTGCACAGCACATGCCATGGTGGACAATTTACAGCACATTACATGGTAAGCACTGCATGGTGCAGCACATGACATGGTGGGCACAACACAGCACGACAGGGTGGGCACTGCACAGTAATTTACATGGTGGCCACTGCACATGACATGGTTGGCACTGCATGGCACAGCACATTACATTGTGGGTACAGTGCATTACATGGTGGGCACTGCATGGCACAGCACATGATGTGGTGGGCACAGCGCATTACATGGTGGGCCCTGAATGGCACAACACATTACATGGTGGGCACTGCATGGCATAGCACATTTCATGGGCAATGCAACTGCACATTACATGTTAGAAACTGCACATGACATGGTGGGCACTGCTGAACAGCACAGTACATTACACAGTGGTCACAACACACTACATGCTAGGCACACACATGGCAGGGTGGGCACAACACATGACATGGTGGGAACTGCACATGACATGGTGGGATCACTGCATGGCACATCACATTACATGGTGGGCACTGTACATTACTTGGTGGGATCACTGCATGGCACAGCACATGACATGGTGGGCACAGCACATGACATGGTGGGCACAGCACATTACATGGTGGGCACTGCAATGTACAGCACATGACATGGTGGGCACTGCAATGTACAGCACATGACATGGTGGGCACTGCACATTACATAGTGAGCACTGCAATGCACAGCAAATTACATAGTGGGCACAGCACATTACATGGGGGGCACTACAATACACAGCACATGACATAGTTGGCACAGCACATCACATGGGGGCACTGCAATGCACAGCACATGACATAGTTGGCACAGCACAGTACATGGGGGGCACTGCAATGCACAGCACATGACATAGTTGGCACAGCACATTACATGGGGGGCACTGCAATGCACAGCACATGACATAGTTGGTACAGCACATTACATGGGGGGCACTGCAATGCACAGCACATGACATAGTTGGCACAGCACATTACATGGGGGGCACTGCAATGCACAGCACATGACATAGTTGGCACAGCACATTACATGGGGGCACTGCAATGCACAGCACATTACATGGGGGGCACAGCACATTACATGGGGGGCACAGCACATTACATGGGGGGCACTGCAATGCACAGCACATGACATAGTTGGCACAGCACATTACATGGGGGCACTGCAATGCACAGCACATTACATGGGGGGCACAGCACATTACATGGGGGCACTGCAATGCACAGCACATGACATAGTTGGCACAGCACATTACATGGGGGGCACTGCAATGCACAGCACATGACATAGTTGGCACAGCAATGTACAGCACATGACGTGGTGGGCACAGCACATTACATGGGGGCACTGCAAGGCACATGACATGGTGGGTACAGCACATTACATGGGGGCACTGCAATGCACAGCACATGGTGGGCACAGCACATTATATGGGGCACTGCAATGCACATGACATGCTGGGCACTGGGCACAAGAGCACATTACATGGGGGGAAGCAGCAGTCTTTCCACTAGCGCAATAAAACACCTCCCTAACAAATGTACTAACCTTATCTCCCGGGCTCCTGCTGGTTAGGACATCAGCGCCCCTCCCCCAGACAGCTCCCAGACACTGAGGACGATCTGTGTGAATGAACAGATCCTGTGATAGGAGTCAGGCATGGACAGAGACAGGACTCGGCTGCACTGACTCTTGTCTCCTCCATGTGAGCACAGAGGGCTCCTCCTCTTCCTTCAGGAAGGCACACAGATATTCATAAGAAACTGCCATGGGCCTATATTGAGGGAGGGGCCTGGAGCTGCAGCTCCACCAGCCCCTATGTTAACCCGGCCCTGCCCAACACTATCCCATAGGGGGGGGGGACTTTGTCAGAACAACGGCAGTCGGGCGGAGATTGCTCTGTCTGACAGGGAAGTGAAGGGCTCGTCCTCGCTGTGCACTAGCGCATGGCACAGACATCATAGCAGCTCTGTCTGGCTGTGCAGTATTCTGTGTGTACAGTCCAGCCACTTCACCTGCGCCCCCCTTCCTCTAGTAATTTGTCCCGCCCAGGGCATCCGCCCCTTCCGCCCCTGCCTTGTACCGGCCCTGTATGTATGAGTGGCCCAGAATCCAAACACAATGCTGAAAACCTGGAAAATTAAAGTGACAAGTTAGGTCTGATATATCTCTTAAAACAGTTTGACCTCCACCTTCCCAAACCCATTATGGTTTTGGCTGGCAACCCCTTTTCAGCAGCGTCAGACGCTGCCCCTATTCTGAATGAATGTGAGGAAAACTTGAAATCTTGTAAACCCAATTTCCCAAGACAGCGTTTCAGAACATAAGCAAATTGGTACCTGGTTAAAAGAGACTGGTCCCAATGACTGAGAAAATGAGTCGCCCCCGCCGGACATGCGGCGAGGAAACCGGTAACTAACGCCACCGGACAAACTGAGGCGTCACTCCATGCCGCCACTGTCACCCATTCCCCCCGCCCCAGCTGATCAGTTTGACAGTCTCAGAAAAACCTGTACGCGACCGTGGTCAACTAGCACATGCTCCGACCACAAACCCAAGGAGCTTAGCTTGGATCCAGGAAGCAGGTCAGAAACCCGAAAGGCACCAAAATAAAAAAAACACAAAAGTTACTTTAAACAGCAAAGCCTCATAGCCGCTAAAACATACCCCCATCGTGGCATCGCACAAGCGCCTAAGCAGAGATAAACCAATAGGACGCCTGTCATCCGGGACAAAAGTTGATCTTCAATAGCTTTTCAAGGCCTGCTTTACCAGGAAAAAACTAGAGCAGGACGGGAGACCCCTCATCCTGAAGAAAAATGATACTCCCGCCAAGGTCTTAGCCAGAGAACAATAAGAGGGCTGGCCTTCCATTAGAAAAGCCAAAAAGGCCAAAACAGCCTGCTCCTCGGGAGACTCCCAATCAAAACCCGCATTTCCAGCGAATAGCATCCACTTCCTCCAAGCCGTGGAGTAGTCTGCCCACGTACGGGAAGAAACTGAGCATTTAACGGCATCCCTCACTCTCGCTAAATTAGCTCCCACAAGTACGCCGGGCATTGCGTTCCTTCCGCGTCTGCCCCTGGGAGCAGCTCCCGAAAACGCTGCATCTGGAAACGGGAAAGAGAGTCAGCCAGATTATTCAAAACCCCCGGCGTGTACTTCGCCTTGATCCAAATGTTAAATTTTAAACATAAGAAGACCAAATGCCGCAAAATCTTGACCACCCAGAGAGAGAGCTGGAAGAAAGACAGTTGACAGCGAAGAGGACCCCCTTATTGTCGGTTTCTACCAGAATCCGCCGGTTGGCAAAAAACTCTCCCCAAAGCGCCACAGCCACCAAAACTGGAAAAAGCTCTAACAGCACGACGTTCCTAGTAGCCTTCATTCTAATCCATGCCTCTGGCCAAGCCCCACAGCTCCAATGCGATCCCCAAATTGCCGAAAAACCGTTGGAGCCTGCCGCGTCCGTGAACAGACGAAAATCAGGAGCAAAGATAAAATCTGATTGAAAAAAGGAACGGCCGTTAAATGTCGCCAAAAAAAAAAAATCAGCCCACACTACCAAATCATCTTTGAGGGAAGCCGTTAAACGGATGTGAGCAAAAGGAGATTTTAAACCTGCAGTTGCCATGTACAACCTCCTAGAAAAAATCCTCCCCACCGGCATGATATTTCCAGCAAAAGCCAGGAAACCCAATAATGACTGCATCTCCTTCAATAACACCTTACGTCTCCGCAAAAATACTGCAATGGGGTTCCTCATCTTGTCTACCTTGGCCTGCGGCAAACTAAATTCTTCCACCTCGGTATTGATCAAAAATACCTAAAAACTCCATGGAAGTCGCAGGATAACAAGTTTTCTCGGCAGCCAGAGGAACCCCAAAATGTTTCGTAACAACTACAAATAACTGCAGAAGACGAGAACAGATGTCAGAATTTGCCGAGCCGATAAACAAAAAATCATCTAGGTAGTGTGCAATCGAATCCTGACCAGACTCAAAACACATAACCCAATGAATGAAAGTAGAAAAAGTTTCAAAATATGTACAAGACAAAGAACATCCCATAGGAAGACATTTGTCAAAAAAATAAAACCCGTCAAAATAAAACCCCAAAGAACTGAAAGCTTTCGGGGCAATGGGTAAGAGCCTGAAAGCCGACTTCACATCAGCTTTTACCAACAATGCCCCCCGGCCGCATGCTTTAATTTTGCCCACTGCTTCATCAAAAGTCGCATAAGCGACTGAACACAGCGAATCGTCAATTTCGTCATTCAACGAGCCCCCCTTTCGGGAAAGAAAGATACTGTATTAAACGAAATGAATTCGGTTCCCTCTTGGGGACCACACCTAGCGGTGAAATGCGAAAATCACTAAAAAGGGGGAAATTTAAACGGGCCAGCCATGCGACCTTCTGCATTTTCTTTAGAAACTTTTTCCCTCACTACTTCAGGAAACTGCATAACTGACTTCAGATTATCCACAATAGTACAACCAGAGCCAGTAAAAGAAGGAAGAGGAAAACCAAAAGAAAATCCTTCAATTAGTAAAAGCGCTTTCGCCCTGCTTGGGTATAGATCCAGCCAAGGGCGCATGTTTTCCAGCCTCACTGGCGTGCAGGCTCTTGGTAAAAATATCGCGCTGAGACGGGACCCCCACCGCTGTTTTCGTAAAACATTTCATCACAGGATGGGGCCCCGTGCAAAAAGAGCACTCATGTCTATACTTACAAGAAGTATTAAAACGACACTGACTCTCGTTGAATGAAAAACACAAACCCCTGCGATACCCTGGCGAAACCTGAGTACCCGGATTAGCAGGGAACTGCCGCATACTAGGCGCTCTGAGGCAAGATTAAATTAAGCCATAGGCCCACGTCTTTCATTCCCCATCTTAAAGATGGGTGGACCGCTAGCTTCTGGCGAAAAGACTCGTCATAAGCGTACCAGCCCAGACCTCCAAAATTCTTGTAAGCCTCCAAGACGTGGTCCAAGTGCTGAAACAAGCCCCCGCTCAATTCCGGATGCTTCTCGACCAGAACACTCGCAAAAACAAAAAATGCCTGTAACCAATTATTAAACGATCGTGGCACCGTTCTGCGCCTATCTTCCTCCTGCTCCCCTTTTTTATCCGATTTCAAATTAAATTCTTTTGCAGTGGGAAGAAGATAAAACTTCCACAAAATCTCCCCGCCAGATTTTTTCTTTAACCGCCGAAGGGAGATGGTACCCCAAAGGAGAAATTTCACAAGGCATAACCCCTTTTAAACACGCTTCAGGGACTGACAAGATATCCCTAACAGGAGTGTGCACGTTGGCATCCCCAATGTGTGTACTGCCTGACTGACTAAATGACACAGGAGCAGGGACATTTACAGGTGCAGAGATAAAGCTAGCAGAGGCAGACCCAGAGGGGGAGACAGCCAGAGAAGGAGGAAGAATAGGAGAGGCAATACCAGCAGCAGAGAGAGCATGAGAGATAGCTGACAGGTAACCCAAGATATCATTTACAGTGGATTTCTGTAACTCACCCTGCCCAACTGATGACACCTCCGCCGCTGGGACACTCATGCTTGGCTGTAGGCTGTGAAACAGTGCACCTGGGACCAGGTCACTCTGAGGAGCCGACCGCTGAGGAGTAGCTGTTGCTTGTGAGCCTGTAGCAGACACAGGCAGCTCCGTCCTCTCCTGTCGTTCTTCTTGTGGCGCCGAGTGTCCTCTTCCCCTCCTCCTGGCTGGCGACTGAGTGCAGGTCCGCCTCTTCTGTCCCGACCGTCTCCCGGGCACCGCCGCCATGCTTCCCCTCTCTTCTGCATGTGCCCGCCCGGCGGCTTGTTCTTCTCCTCCTCCGGCCACCAGACGCTCCGGGACGCCCCGCCTTGCTCTTCTCTGAGGTAAGGGCTGGACTGGCTGAGCCTCTCTCACCTCTGCGTTCTGCTGACTGTCCTCTGTGACAGACAGCGCCAGGCAACGGCGCATCCATTCCTCTCCGCCCTGGCTCTCTGCTCTCTCTACAAAAGCCCTCACAAGGTCTTCCATCCGCACTGCTCACAAATGACAGGAAAGAGAACTGTTGAAAAGGAAAGTCAGTAACTCTTTGCTCTCCAGGTCAGGCTGCAGTTTCTTCTCTTCCAGGTCCAGCTGCTGCAAGAGGAAGTACAGACCCTCAGCAGCCCCTTTTATCACTTCTCCCAGGAATAACAGAACCTTCCCTGGGATCCGATTGGGCCACCTGCAACTCAGGTATGCATTTAAAGGCACAGCACACTAAAATACCCGCTAACCTAAACTATCACCAGGGCTGGGTGACCGCTGTCCCAAAAAAGGGGGCTCTAATGGTGCGCCCCCTTTTAAGTATTCTCTGCCTATTATTAATTTAATGTGAGTATATTTTCATTGTGTGAATTATATAACACTATCTGAGTCTTCTTTAGACATTTATACATCCATCTGGGGAGCGGAGGAGCAGAAGGTGAAAAGAGTACCGTATATACTCGAGTATAAGTCGAATTTTTCAGCACATTTTTTTGTGCTGAAAGTGCCCCCCTCGACTTATACTCGAGTCAAGCACTTTTCTGCAGCAAAAAAAATCATTTTCCGAACCGACTTTGGGGCCCCGTATCTCGGGGCCACTTGGTGCTAGGAACCCCAAAGTTGGTGTGCAAACCCAGTAGAACTGGTACCACAACATATCCAAAGCTGAAGTTCCTAGCACTAAGTGGCCCCGAGATACGGGGCCCCAAAATCGGTTCAGAAAATGTCATTCTCTGCTGCAGAAAAGTGCTTGACATTTTCTGAACCGATTTTGGGGCCCCATATCTCAGGGCCACTTAGTGCTAGGAACTCCAAAGTTGGTGTGCAAACCCAGTGGAACTGTTACCATAACATATCCAAAGCTGGGGTTCCTAGCACCAAGTGGCCCTGAGATACGGGGCCCCAAAACCGGTTCGGAAAATGTCATTCTCTGCTGCAGAAAAGTGCTTGACATTTTCTGAACTGATTTTTGGGGCCCTGTATCTCGGGGCCACTTGGTGCTAGAAACTCCAGCTTTGGAAATTTTATGGTACTAGTTCCACTGGGTTTGCACACCAAATTTGAGGTTCTTAGCACTAAGTGGCCCCGTAATACGGGGCCCCATAGTCGCTCAACTGTGTCCATCTGCAGCAATGTCATTTCGGGACCCTTTGGGTTCAGAGACCCCAAATTTTGGCTGCAGCTAGGGGGCATCTAGGAACCCTTAACTACGAGTTTGAAGTTCAGGGGACCTATGGCTGCAAATGGGCACAGTGAGGCATGCAAATGGGCACAATGATGCTGCAAATGGGCATTGTTGACCCTCTTTTCCACTTACAGTAGCTGTGCATTTCTCACCCTCGTCTTATACTCGGGTCAATAAGTTTTTCCCATTTTTTTTGTGGTAAATTAGGGCCTCGACTTATACTCGGAACGACTTATACTCGAGTATATACGGTATTTTAAAGTACAAATGTGAACACCATCTTTATTGGAATCACACAAGCTAGCTGTGTTTGCCTAATCTGTTGCAGGATAGGCATGCACTTCTGGTAAGTGTATTCCAGGATTATGGTGGAGGGAGCACTTTGGGCAATTTCCAAATGTCTGCAGAGACACACTGTGGTGAAAATCTTAGGACAATACACTATTGAGTTTACTAAGACTGTATATTTTTTTTACACTAATGTGTATTGCAGCTTTTAGTCATATGAAGCTGATTATCACATTTATTTATTATTTGCACATTTTCTGGCCAGATTTGTAACTCTTCCAGGCACAAACACTTTGGTTCAGGAACCTTCCACATGGGCTTTCCAATCTGGTCCGTCTGACAGTTTTACAGGCGGACCTGATCGGACACTCCATCCACCTCCTCTGGAGCAGCGGATGTCAGCGGTGACATCTGCCAATATCCGATCCGATCCTGTCCCTGAAATCTAGACATATGGTGACCCAATTTTCCATCCGTCTGGAGGATGGGATTGGATGAAAATGGACAGGCGGTCTGTTTTCATCCGATCTCCCCATAGAGGAGAGCAGGACTGTGACAGGTCCGTCTCTGCACAGTGAGCGGAGACGGACCTGTTATCCGCCTGCTCAGCGGGAATCAACAGATCGATCCGCCGCTGAGCAAAGTGGAGTCCATTGGATGGGTCGCCCGTGTCAAAGGTGCCTCAGTTTTGTTAATTTTGCTAAAAACTGTTCAGCTTCTGATGGGAATATTTCTGCCACATGCCATTGTTATATAAGGAAAAGCATTTGCATAACAGTGGTTGGGCTGTTCTGTAAAACAATGGGGAAATAGATACTATTGTGGTATATTGGGTAATGTGCACTATAAAGCTGGCAATACATGGCTGAGTTTTTTTTCACTCAGCCAGCGGGCTGAACCTAAAAAACAAAACAAAAAACAAACAGATTCCCACAGCCACACATTCGGGGTCGATGCAGAAATCCTCCCACTGTGTCATTGTATTCTGACAGTGAGACTCCCTTGCCATGAGAATATATTGATCAGAGCTGCAGCCTATTGGCTGCATGTGCTGATTGAAGCAAAATTTTCCAACAAGTCTGTTCATGAGAAGTTGATTGTTAGATTGACTTCCCATGAACAGGAATGGCCATAGCTGGACTGAAGTTAGGTCGGTCCCTGCTGATCCTGTCATATTTCAATTCATCTATAGGCAGCTTTAGTTAAGAAAGTACACTATTTTAGCTTTTTGTACCGTTTCAGGACTTCTTGTCAAACACTGGATCCAATGCTGTAGGCCCCTCTCCTTAGTGTGCCTACCTCTTGTAGCAAGGTGGGTACTATAGAGGCACCCATGCTTCCATGCTCCTGTTGAGTCCCACACCAAGTGGGAACGTGTACATAGATGTCCCTGCTCTCGCCTTACAGGAGTATGACTGACTGTAGCCTATGGCTCCACTGCCCTCAGTTTTTCCTGTGAAAGCAGGAAGTGAGGGGGGAAAACACTGGATCCAGCAATGTGGACATGGAAGCAGGTAAGTGGTTAGAAACAGGTAGGGGTGTGGGGGGAATATGTCAGTAGTGGGCATTTTTTACTATAATGCAGTCCCACTCCACTCGAAAAAAAACCCTCCCCAGTATTCCAGCAGTCTTTCAATCCACTGGCAGAAAATAAATTCTGTGCCCACTTGGATGCAAGCACTGCAGGTCTCATAGACCCCAGCACTATAGTTGTGTCTGCTTCCCTTTCCTCCTGGCCATTCACAAAATGCAGCCTGGGGCTGTCTGTTTTGTGAATTGCTTCATAAAAGAGGGAAACAAGACAACAGTCCTGGGGTATATGAAGCCTCCAAAGCTTTCCCTTTACCTGTATTCAGTGCAGGCACGCTCTCACCAATCATAGCAATCACATGGTAGCCTGGTTACCCATTACTGGTGACCAGTGGCGGTCCGTGCATTGTGGGCGCATGGGTAGCGCCCCCCCCCCCCAACACCTGCGCACCTCCTCCGCCCTCCCTATCCATGCCCCGGCCCCTTTCAGGATGCCGGACACATGGATTCCTATGGCGGGGGTGGGCAGGGGTGTGTTTTTTAAAGCACTGATTAGAGCCAGAGGCTCTAATAGGCTTCAAAATAGGGTGGACTCGGGGCGCAGAGAGTGTGCCCCAATCCCACCCAATTGTGTGACCATAGCGAAGAAATTTTCGCTGTTTTCACAGTACAGTGCCTCCCCGCCAATCAGGGGGCAGGTCAGCGAGGTCTCCCGATTTGCCAAAGCGCCAGGAAATCCTATTGGATGCCTAGTGTTGTGGAAGAGGAGACACTGGAGCTGGACCCGCTGCTGGCCAGAAGACACAGCCAGCGAGGAGAGGAGGACACAGCCAGCGAGGAGAGGACACAGCCAGCTGGCCGTTACTATGTGACGGACCTGGAGAGGGGGAGGGGGTTAGCTGGCTGACAGTACCGCGAGTCCCGCGGCCGCCCCTTGTGCGGGGGGGGGGGTGCATCAGTGTCATGCTGCCCGGAGGGGGGGTTGTGCTGGTTGTTTGCCGCGCCCCCAGAAGAAAAGCCCACCAGCCGCCACTGCTGGTGACAGTAATCAGTAGTGACACAGCAGTCACAGGAAGAGAGTGCTGCACATCTAAGGGGGCCTGCTGCATGCTTCTAACCTGGAAGGGGCTAGATCACGTTAGAGCTGCACGAGTCTGGATAAAACGAGAATCACAATTTTTTTTTGCTTAGAATAAAGATCACAATTCTCTCACGATTCTCGGCATAACATCTTCACATTATACAAAAACATTGGGCTAACTTTACGGATTCGTTTTTTTTTTTTTTTTAATGAATTGAAGTGTATTTTTCCCCAAAATATTGCATTTGAAAGACCGCTGCGCAAATACAATGTGACATAAAATATTGCAACGACCGCCATTTTATTCTTTAGGGTCTCTGCTAAAAAAAAAATATATATAATGTTTGGGGGTTCTAAGTAAATTTCTAGCAAAAAAAAAATATTGGTTTTAACTTGTAAGCAACAAGTGTCAGAAAAAGGCTTATGCCCTGTACACGACCAGTTTTGCCGTCGGAATAAACTCTGAAGGTTTTTCAGACGGAATTCCGCTTTCAGCTGTCTTGCATACACACGGTCACACCAAATTCCGACCATCAAGAACGCGGTGACGTACAACGTCTCGTACTTGCTTCAGAGCATGCGTCATTTTTGGTACGTCGGGACAGCATACAGACTTGTGGTTTTCCCGATAGGAATTAGTTCCGTCAGAAAAATATAGAACATGTTCTCTAAGTCCGTCTGAATTTTCGACGATGAAAAGCTCCCATCTGACTTTTTATGATGGAAATTCCGCTTGTGTGTACGCGGCATCAGTCTTTAAAGTGAATGTAAACCCCATTCATGAAATTTGAGCTGGGCACATACAGTATATCTGTAGTGTTTTTTCGTATCTCTCTCCAAAGCACTAAGTCTCATGGCTTTCTCCTGCTCCATTCTTCTGTTATCAGCATGATAACTTCTGACAAGTTCTCAGACAACTGTGATAAAACCAGCCTGAAATTTATGTATGTATTGTGAGGGGGTTAGCTCGGCAGCGGGTGTGTGTGACCCCCTGGATGGGTTCACCACACAAAATCAGGCACAGCAGACAGCTTTGTAGGTGAAACAAAAACAAAGGTGCGGTTTATTTAGACTAGATGCATTGAAAAATAACAGAAAAACAAAAAAAGAAACATGAAAAGAAATCCTGGTCAGCTTGACCGCTTACTACACATGTAGGTTCCCTAACTAACAACTGGGTGCAGCCTTGTGCTGCCCCAGTCCCTATCTCTCTTTGAGAAGTTTTGCCACACAGGCGTTAACTCACCGCAAAGCTCAGATACCACACTCCCCAGTCTACACAATCACAGAACTGGTTCCAGGATGGAGCCTCTCCCTAAGCATGCTGGGGTGTTTTCTATAGGTCTTAATGAGCCCACTTACTTCAGCTGGGCTCATTAACTCTTCCCCTGCAGGACTCCCAGCACTCCCCCTAGTAGTATTAGTCAGCATAAAGCCTGAATCTAGGGCATACATATTTTCCATCCTGGATGCAACCAGGTGTTTTTACCTGCCTGCTGTCACATACCCCCCCCTCGTTTCAACCTTGGGGTTGGAACACACGCAGTCAGGCACGCATGTACTCGAGACAAAGCATCCACATTCCCCATTTTAACGCCAGGGCGATGCTTTACTGTAAAGTTGAATTCCTGTAGGGCCAGGAACCACCTATTTATCCTTCTATTGGTCTCCTTGTTTTGAGCCATCCACTTTAAAGGAGCGTGATCAGTTACCAGGTCAAAGTGCCTACCTAATAGATAGTACCGAAGGGAATCTAGAGCCCACTTCACCGCTAAACACTCCTTCTCAATGGTGGCGTAATTTACCTCATGGGACTTCAATTTCCTGCTGAGGTAAATGACTGGGTGCTCTTCCCCGTTCCAGACCTGGGACAACACTGCTCCCAACCCAACGTCTGATGCATCAGTTTGTACAACAAAGTACTTAGAGAAGTCTGGTGAGTACAACACTGGCTGGCTACATAAGGTGGTTTTTAATGACTGGAATGCTGCTTCAGCCTCTGGGGACCATTTGACCATGACAGACTCTTTCCCTTTTGTCAGGTTGGTGAGGGGCACAGCCTGAGAAGCAAAATGGGGGATGAATCGCCGATAATAGCCAGCGATTCCCAGAAAGGCTCGTACCTGTTTCTTGCTGTTGGGACGTGGCCAACTCTGTATGGCCTCGACTTTATTGACTTGAGGCTTTATCACTCCCCTCCCAATAGTGTACCCCAGATATTTGGCCTCCTCCTGTCCAATGGTACACTTCGTTGGATTGGCCGTAAACCCAGCTTCCCGGATGGAGTCCAAGACTGCTTGCACTTTTGGCAGATGTGAGACCCAATCTGTGCTATGGATAATCACATCATCCAGGTAAGCTGCAGCATACTTCTGATGGGGCCTCAGAATCTTGTCCATTTTCCGCTGGAATGTTGCAGGTGCATTCTGTAACCCAAACGGCATTCTCTTGTATTGGAACGCCCCATCTGGGGTTACAAACGCAGTTTTTTCCTTGGCCGACTCGGCCAGGGGAATTTGCCAATACCCTTTGGTGAGATCAAGAGTTGTCATGTATCGGGCTGTTCCCAGCCGGTCGATCAACTCATCTATACGCGGCATGGGGTAGGTGTCAAATTTTGTAACTTTATTCAATTGTCGAAAATCGTTACAAAACCGCCAGCTCCCATCAGGTTTGGGCACTAGTACGATAGGACTGGACCAGTCACTCTGGGACTCCTATCACACCCAATTCCAGCATCCTTTGAACCTCCCCACGTATTGCCTCCCGTCGGGCCTCTGGTATTCTATAAGGTTTTAGTTTTACCCTTTCTCCTGGCGGGGTAATAATATCATGCTCTACGCCACATGTTTCTCCCGGCCGCTCAGAGAAAATCTCTTTGTTGCGAAGTACAAACTCTTTAACCTCCTGTTTTTGGGGTTTCGATAAGGTGACTGCGATTCCAACCTCAGGAACAAAGCAATCAGACTGGACCGGTGACAAAGTCTCTGCAACTAGGGATTCCCTATCCCTCCAGGCTTTCAGCAGATTGACGTGATATACCTGTTCCAGCTTTCGCCTTCCTGGCTGTCTGACCCTATAGTTCACCTCGCTCAATTTTTCAAGAACTTCGTATGGACCTTGCCATTTGGCCATGAATTTGCTTTCAACTGTAGGGACTAGCACCAATACCTTATCCCCCAGGGAAAAAGTACGGGTCTTGGCCCCACGGTTGTACACTCTCTGCTGTGCTAACTGCGATTGGGCCAAATGTTCCTTTACGATTGGCATTACCTGTGCAATTCTATCTTGCATCAGGGCGACATGCTCAATCACACTCCTGTGGGGAGAACTCTCATTTTCCCAAGTTTCCTTGGCGATATCCAGCAGTCCTCTTGGGTGTCTCCCATAGAGTAACTCGAAGGGTGAGAAACCCGTAGAGGATTGGGGTACCTCCCTAATGGCAAACATCAAATAAGGTATTAGACAGTCCCAATTCTTTCCATCTCTATCCACCACCTTCTTTAACATTTGTTTTAGGGTTTTGTTGAATCTTTCAACCAACCCATCTGTTTGGGGGTGATACACAGACGTACGTAATTGTGTCACTTTGAACAACTTGCATAGTTCTTTCATAACCCGGGACATAAAAGGTGTACCTTGGTCCGTAAGCAGTTCCTTACAAATACCCACACGGCTAAAAACAAGTGATAGTTCTTTGGCTATGGTTTTGGCCGAGGTATTTCGAAGAGGAATCGCTTCCGGATAACGGGTGGCATAGTCCATTATAACCAAAATGTACTGATGCCCCCTAGCGGACTTCATTATCGGACCTACCAAATCCATTGCGATCCTCTCAAAGGGGATCTCAATGATAGGAAGAGGTACCAGCGGGTTACGGAAATGTGACATAGGTGCCGACTTCTGACACACAGGGCAGGAGGAACAATAATTTTCTGTTTCCTTCATGACCCCAGGCCAATAGAATCTCTGCAATACTCTCTCTCTGGTTTTCTCTGTCCCCAAATGACCTCCAAGAATGTGCCCATGGGCCAATTCCAACACCAACTTCCTGTAAGGTTTGGGCACCACAAGTTGCTCAACGGTTTCTTCTGCCCTTTGAGCCACTCGATACAGTAGGTCCCTTTCCACAGTGAAGTACGGGTAAGTGCAAGTTTTTTCTGGGTTCACTAACTCGCCATCTATTTTCACCACGTTTTCCCGTGCCTTTATTAGGGTGGTGTCTTTTAACTGTTCTGTGGCAAAATTTTCCCTGTGAACCTCAAGATCCGAAAATTCCACAGACGGCATGTTTTCATCTGAGGATGTTGGCTCCTCCCCATTTTCTCGAGTTTCCCCTGCCAATACCGACAAGGGAAATTCAGGAGAGTCCTCACCACTCTCAGAGGAATTCTGGTCATCATCTTTCTGGTCTATAGGGGCACCAGTGGGGGGCTCAGGACAATCCCAGAGTTCCCAGAACAGTGGAAAATCCCTTCCCACAATGGCATCATGTGGTAAGTGAGACACTAACCCCACCTGATGAGAGAGGTTACCTTTGTGGGTCTCAAAAAACACTGAAGTTACAGGATACTCTCGGGTGTCCCCATGCACACAAATAACAGCCACCTTGTTATTCCCAGAGACCTCTGTAGTAACTAATTCAGCCTTTATCAATGTCACCAGGCTACCTGAATCCAGCAACACATCAACATTTCTACCATTAATACACATTTTACATAAATGTTTCTCAGGTCCCCGAATGGCAGTACATGCGACTGTCGCAAACAGCGACTGATGTCTGTCCCTTATAAAGTCACATTGCATAGGTTCATCCACAACTGGGCAATTGGCTGAAATATGTCCCTCTTGTCGGCAGCGGTAGCAAATAATCTTTTTCGCTACCTCTTGCGGCCTGGGCTTCCCGGGCTGCTCCCGCCAGACATTAGGTTGAACCCCCACCCTCTCACTCTCTCCACCCTCACCCCTTGGAGTCATCTTACCCGCCACTGGGGATGGTCTGGTCTTAGGGTGGAAAGTCCGTGAGTCCCTGGAAGAGGTGGTCAGGCTCTCTGTAGCCAAGTACCTCTCAACCAGATCCACAAGCTTATCTGCAGTTTCTGGGTCTCCATGGCTTACCCACTTTTGGATGGCAGTAGGAAGAGCTCTCAGAAAACGATCCATAACAACACGTTCCACAATGTTTGGTGCGGTCAAAGTCTCTGGCTGCAGCCACCTCCTGCTCAGGTGAATGAGGTGAATGGGGGGTTTTCCAAGTCGGAAAGTCCAGTTATGTACACGCTGAGCCCGGGCGGCCAGGGTGACACCCAGCCGTGCCAATATTTCTGTTTTTAGCACCACATAGTCTTTTGCTTGGTCCGGCTCTAGGTCATAATAGGCTTTCTGCGATTCCCCCGTTAAGAGAGGGGCCACAAGTCCAGCCCACTGCTCCTTAGGCCACTTTTCCCTTTCAGCAGTCCTTTCAAATGTGGTCAAAAACACCTCCGGATCATCCTCTCCAGTCATTTTTGTCAGTAAACGGCTCACACCAAAGGATGCAGTATTAGTGGAACCACTTGCCTCACTGGTCTGCGGCCGTTGCTGCATTAATGTCTCGATTTGTTGTTGGAGTCTCTGCTCTTGCTTTTGTAACAGCTCTATAAAGCGGGCCTCAGATTGCTGCTGGGCTTGTTGCTGAGCGTCCAGACTCTGCAGTTGAGCTTTCTGCTGAGCTTCCAGACTCTGCTGCAAAGTTGCATTTGTCTGCTGCTGGGCTGCAAGGCTCTGTTGTTGAGCTGCAAGGCTCTTTTGCAAACCTGCATTTGTCTGCTGCTGATTTGCATTTGCTAGAGCCAGTTGTCTCAGTATCTCCTCCATCCTGGCCTTAAAAAAAACTGCCCCTGCTTCTCCACCAACTGCGAGGGGGTTAGCTCGGCAGCGGGTGTGTGTGACCCCCTGGATGGGTTCACCACACAAAATCAGGCACAGCAGACAGCTTTGTAGGTGAAACAAAAACAAAGGTGCGGTTTATTTAGACTAGATGCATTGAAAAATAACAGAAAAACCAAAAAAAGAAACATGAAAAGAAATCCTGGTCAGCTTGACCGCTTACTACACATGTAGGTTCCCTAACTAACAACTGGGTGCAGCCTTGTGCTGCCCCAGTCCCTATCTCTCTTTGAGAAGTTTTGCCACACAGGCGTTAACTCACCGCAAAGCTCAGATACCACACTCCCCAGTCTACACAATCACAGAACTGGTTCCAGGATGGAGCCTCTCCCTAAGCATGCTGGGGTGTTTTCTATAGGTCTTAATGAGCCCACTTACTTCAGCTGGGCTCATTAACTCTTCCCCTGCAGGACTCCCAGCACTCCCCCTAGTGGTATAAGTCAGCATAAAGCCTGAATCTAGGGCATACATATTTTCCATCCTGGATGCAACCAGGTGTTTTTACCTGCCTGCTATCACAGTATGTATACGTAAATAGATTAGCAGAGAGATGGTCTATTCACAGCACAGCTCTGCAAGTCTCTGCCTATGTTGAGGAGGGTGTGTGACTTTCCTCCAATTGGCTGTCTCACAGTGTATGGCAAGAATCCACACCCACAGGTGAATCAGAAAGAGAAAATGCTAACAGGACGTGCACTTTATAAACAGTATATAAAGCTGAAGACAGCGGATATACATGTAAAACTTATGTAAGAGGATTTGTTTCATCTCTGTGTATCATCTGGCTGTTCACTTCACTGGGTATATGTGAGGGTTTACATCCACTTTAAGTGGTTAAATTGACCTCCATTTACAGACTGAAATTCATCCCTTTGATCTAAAAGAACCAAATGATACAATGTTTTTTTTTTGCTGAGTAATGTTGTGATAAACTTTGCCAGCTTTTTCTTTTTTTGACAGCTCTGAGCAGAGAATTGCTCTGCACTTGTTACATGAATCGTGGAAATGCCATATTAAGACCATGAGAGGGGTTGAATCGAGATCACGATTTCTTAACGATTAATCGTGCAGCTCTAGATCACACATATATCTGACTGGGCCTGCCCATGCCTCCCCATCGCAGTATATCTACAGGAGCGGGACAGCGAGTGGTTAAATTAAATCTATGGTCACAGCATACACTTTCATTTAGAACATCAGAATTGTAATAGTAATACAAGCAATAGTTATTTTTGGCAATCCAATATAAGCTTTCTTGAAAAATCTCCTTTCATGTTGTGAGTTCTGTCTGTCTGCTGGTTGTCTCTTTCCACAACTTCCTGGATTCCCAACATGCTCTGCAGCTTCTTCTCTACCTACAATTTCAAAGGACTACATATCCCATAGTAAGTACCTTGCTGCCTGTTAGAAGTGATTCCTGTACTGACTCCACCTCCTGAAACTCCTCCTCCTCAGCACCTCTGCAGTTCAGCAGGCAGGCTCTGTGAATTATATGACATAGTAGTGCGTATCAGCAAGGTATAGTGAATTTGTTTCATAGAACTGAAAAAAACAAATGTGTGGGGATCTTTAAAACATACGCTCACAAACTTTCAGATTTTTCAGACTAATAGGAGTAGGCTAGAAATAATTAAAATATAATGTTATGACCTTTTACATTTTGACCATAGAACCATGGTTCATAAAATATGAACAAAGCATATCCCTCTATAGTGTGTGCTTGTCTCAATTGTGAGCACTAAGTGTCATTTCTGTCTGCTGCTTTGTTCCTCTGCTATCGGCATAAGTCACTTCTAACAAGTTTTCCTGACACCAAGAGAAACAGGGTAGAGATCTCCAGCAGATTGAAAGCCTCAGCTCTGTTCCTGTGAGCTGTGAGGAGGGGGTGTGTCTCTTCTCTCCAATCAGCTCCCCCCTCTCTCAACGAAAAAAAAAAGAAAAAGAGAAATATTAATAAAATAACAAAGTAAAATAAATATCCTCTCCTCCCCTGCCTCTACCCCCCCCCCCTCTTCCTCATCTCCAAAGGATGGTAGGGAGGAGAGGAACTAAGTCCTAATTCCTTCAACTAGTAGGGCTCACATCATTGAGAGTCCTTCCTTCCTCTGAATTAATAAAAGAATTCCATAACCACTTGTGGGGCGGTATGGCTCTCATTCTGGGTGGACGTCATATGACAGCGCCCAGAACGGGCGCGCAGCCGCGCCACATTGCTAGAACACGGTGTGCCCCTGATCTCTGTAAAGAGCCGCGGCTCTTTAACCATGTGATCGGCTGTGTCCAATCAGCTCCTCACCTCACACTGACAGAGTATGAGGAGAGGAGAGCCGATCAGCATCTAGGCATGTAATTAGGGCACTGTAGTGAGTGCCCACCAGTGCCCGCAAACAGTGCCCACAAGTTCCAGCAATCAGTACCCATTGTTGATGCCAGTCAGTGCTGGCCATCACTGCTGCACATCAATGCTACCCATCAGTGCTTATCAGTGCGGCATATTCGTGCCTCATCAGTGCCACCTAATCAGTGCCCATAAGTGCCACCTCAGTGCCCATCAGTGAAGGAGAAAAATTACTTATTTACAAAATTTACTGACAGAAACTAACTTTGTTTGTTTTTTTCTAAATTTTCAGTCTTTTTAGGAAAAGATAAAAAACCCAGAAGTGATTAAATACCACCAAAAGAAAGCTCCATTTGTATGAAGAAAATGATACAAATTTCACATGGTTACAGTGTAGCATGACTGCGCAATTGTCATTCAAAATGTGACAGTGCTGAAAGCTGAAAAATAGCCTGGGCAGGAAGGGAGTGTACGTGTCCTGTATTGAAGTAGATAAAGACCATGTTTTTGTATACATCTCTCATCCTGCCGGATGTCCAAAACGAAATCTTCCATCCGATTCAATTCCACTACCTTCCTAAGCCACAATCCCACTGAAGGGGGTTGTGTCTGTTTCCAGGTAAGAGGAATGCAAGATTTGGCTGCATTCAAGATATGGCACAGAATAGGACTTCTTATATGTCTTAACAGGAATTTTGGAGACATGCAGTAAGAAAAAAGCCAGATCTTCAGGGATTCCATAATCACTACATTTTTGAATAATCTTCTGGACCTCTTTCCAGAAATTCCCAATTCTAGGACAGGACCAAAAAATATGTAATAGTGTCCTCTGTTCCTCTTGGAAATGCCAACATCTATCTGAAATATTCGGGAAGGATCTATGAAGTAAAGACAGGGTCTTACCATTGGGAAAGGATCTTGAAATTTGTTTCCTGCATTTGCATGCAGATTGATGTTTCAAATATAGAATGTATTATGTTGGTACGCTATGCTTCCGAGAAGGTCCTATCCAAATCCAGCTCCCACTTTCGCAAGAAAGTCCTCCGGGGGTGCAACCAACAAAGCGTACATCCTTGAGAGGGTATGGAAAAGTGGTCCTCTCTCAGTACAGTATGCTTCAAATGGGAGTAAACTGCGATCAAATGTGTCAGAGGGAGATAAAGTATGTAAGAAAGGTCTTAATTGTACCGCTCGCCAGAATTCCAATTGATCTATCAGTATATCAAAAGTTCCCTTCCGTAGACAAATTGGGGGTTCCCCAAAATGGGGAACAAAGGAGAGATTCATTTGATGATAGCTTACTCCTAAGAAAAAGGTTAGAGCACACTACTCTGCCTGCTCTAATCTTGGCCAGATTTCTAAGTCCCTGTGTCGACACCAGTCAAACGACTTAGAAGGGCTGCCTGATAATATTTGTACAGGACGGGAACCGCTAACCCACCATATTGCCTGGGGAGGGTCAAAAGAGTCCCTCTAATCCTTGATGTTTTTTTGCCCAAATAAATCTCGAAAAGAGTGCATGGGTTCATTTGAAAAATTGCATGGGAATATAAATGGGTATAGCCTGGAATAAGTATAGAAACTTTGATAAAATATTCATTTTTAATATATTGCACCGTCCAAACCAGGCATGGAATCCATTATGCCATTCCTCCAAAAAGGTTTGCACTTTATGTAAAAGTGGTGGAAAATTAAACTCATATGTACATGAGAGATCCGCTGGAATAAAAGTGCCTGGATACTTCCAGGCTTGATCCGTCCATTTAAATTTATCATTTAGTTTCAGTGCCTTTAGCAAGATGTTGGGGACCCCTACTCCCATAGCCGACTCTGAAAAATGTATCTTAAAATAGGATAAGAAGCTATAGATCTCCATTTCACTAAAAAGATTCGGAAGAGATATCGTCGGCTTAGTCATTGAAAAAAAGGGAATATCGCCGGCATAGGCCGAGAGGTTCAAGAGAAAGAACAAATAGGAGAGGGGACAATGGGCATCCCTGCTTGGTCCCATTGGTGACCTTAAAGGGGAAAGATAGAGCTCCATTTCCTTTAACTTGTGCAGTTGGTAAGGTGTAAATACTTGAAATCCACCAAAGCATTTTGTCTCCCAATACTATATGCCACAAAACAGAATAGATAAATTGCCAACTAACCCGATCGAAGGCCTTATCTGCGTCTGTTTCGAGGAACACACATGGGGTCTTGGTTGAATTTGCCACATGAATTAAATTCAAAGCCTTAATAGTGTTGTCCCGAGCTTCCCACATCGGGACAAACCCCGCTTGGTCGAGATGGATCAGAGAAGGCAACTGTTGCAATCCAATCGCTAGAATCTTGGTAAAAAATTTCAAATCTACATTTAATAGAGAGATTGGCCTATAGCTCCCACATTGCATAGGATCTTTACCTTTTTTAGGTATTACCGAGATAAGGGCTTTCAGAGATTGTGTGTGAAAAGAGGTTGAGTCGCCCAGCCCATTAAACATCTTAACAAGGTACAGTGGCATCTCCAGCTTTCATATTTGGGGGGGGGGGGGGGGCAGGGACAAAAGTAGGGGGGCCAACTATAAAATGCAAAAATATATATATATATCCTATATAAAATATAAATATATATCCTGGGGCCCTTTACTTCTGTTGCAGGGCCTTTATTACAATCCTGCAACAGGACCCTTTCACATGATCTGCATTGAGCCCCCTACTGTATTGGGGCCCCCCAGGGTGGCAGAAAACAAGAGATATGTCACCAGCACACCAGGAAAATATAAGAGTCAGTGGGAGAACTACCAGGATTGCAGAGGTTGCACTTGTGACTGGGCCTGGGTGTTCTGCCACTTTGGGGTTCCCCAGCCTCCTCTTGCTGTCCTGCCCCTGCTATTGACAGCGCTGGTCTGGTGTCTGTCTCCTTGGCAGTGGAGGCAGTCTATTAGGACCTAGTGCTGGTGAAATTATGGGTACATGCAGGGGAAGGCTGGCGCTATTGGTTTTAGAGAGCTGAGCCCCCAGCTGGTCACCTAGCAGCAGTAATGCTGTATAGCCTTCTTTGTTGACATGCCGATTGGGATGTAATCCAGGAGATGCCCCCAGTCAGATCTAATAGACACAGTAATCATGGGTGCCCGCAGAACTTTTTTCAGGGGGGGGGGGGCGTAATTTTAAGGTCACCCATGCTCCGGCCCTTTTCGATATTGTCACGAAGGGGAGGGGCTTAATCATTATCACATAAAGCGTGATAACCCTCCCCCCTTCCACTGCCACATTTGGCACATTTTGGGGGGGGGGGGGGCGTACCTGGTTTTGCAGTGGCCAAGATGTGGGAACTGTTGTTGAAGCCTCTTTACCAGTGGATGTGGTTGACCTGGTGTCAGTTTCTGCAATAATAATCCCCAGTCTTGGTGTCAGTTTCTGCAATATTAATCCCCAGCCTTGGTGTCAGTTTCCGCAAAAAATAATTCCCAGTATTGGTGTCAGACACCTGCAATTATAATCCCCAGTGTTGGTGTCAGTTTGTGTAATATTAATCCACAGCGTTGGTGCCAGTTTCCGCAATAATAACCGCCAATGTTGGTGCAGTAGCTGCAATATTAGCTCCAGCATAGATGGTCAGTGGTGATATGCTAATTTAAAACCATGCAGCATGAAGGAGCTAACAATGACATTGGCCACTAATTCAGCTCAAGGCATACCTCCCAACTATCCCTGATTTAGAGCAATGTCCCTCTGTCCCTCATTCCTCCTCATTTGTCCCTCGTTTTGGTCTGATCTATATAGATGTATATAAAATGCACTTTTTATCCATCAAAAAGTGTTTCCCAGTGCTAAACCTTTCATCTGATTTCTAAATTGCTGCATTTGTAGATTCCAAATGCCAATATAAAGGAATAGTAGTGGTTTAAAAAAAACACGTGGGTTTAACCAATCTTATTTTTTTTATACAATTCTCCTTTAAGGGGGTGTGGCAAGGGGTGTGTCCTATGCCTGCATACTTTGGCAGATAGGTGTCCCTCATTCCCATCTCAGAAAGTTGGGAGGTATGTCAAGGGGTTAATGAACACTGCTATTGATCACTAATGCAGTAGTGGCCAGTGGCAGTGTTAATTACCCCTTTGTATTGCAGCGGGAATAGGTTAACACTGACACTGGCCACTAATGCAGCACAAAGGGGTTAATTAACTGCTACTGGCCACTAATGCATTAGAGATCAATGGCAGTGTTCGTTAATGCCTTGTGCTGAATTAGTGGCCAGTATCAGTACATTAACCCCTTCATGCTGCATATTACTGGCTAATGTTTTAATTAACCCCCAATCACAAAACCCACCACAGTTCCCAAGACATTAACCAGTCCAGTGCGCTGGAAAAGATTCACTGTAACATTACACTGTTAACCACTTGACGACCGCCTCACGCCGATGTACGTCGGCAAAGTGGCACGGACAGGCAAAATCACGTACAGTGTACGTGATTTGCCTTCCGCGGGTGGGGGGTCCGATCGGACCCCCCCCCCGGTGCCCGAGGCGGTCGTCTTTTGTCCAGCGGCGATCGGTGATGAGGGGGAGACCATCCGTTCGTGGCCCCCCCCTCGCGATCGCCGCCGGCCAATGAGAATCTTCCTTTGCTGCTGTATGCTAAACAGCAGCAAAGGAAATGATGTCATCTCCCCTCGGGTCGGTATTTTCCGTTCCGGCCCGAGGAGAGAAGACATCAATGTGAGTGCACCAACACACACACACACAGTAGAACATGCCAGGCACACAAAACACCCCGATCCCCCCCCCGATCGCCCCCCGATCCCCCCCAATCACAAACTGACACCAGCAGTTTTTTTTTTTTTTTTTTTTTTTTTTTTCTGATTACTGCATAGTGTCAGTTTGTGACAGTTACAGTGTTGGGACAGATACTGTTACCCCCCTGTAGGTCTAGGGTACCCCCCTAACCCCCCCTAATAAATTTTTAACCCCTTGATCACCCCCCCTCACCAGTGTCACTAAGCGATCATTTTTCTGATCGCTGTATTAGTGTCGCTGGTGACGCTAGTTAGTGAGGTAAATATTTAGGTTCGCCGTCAGCGTTTTATAGCGTCAGGGACCCCCCTATACTATCTGATAAATAAATAAACCCCTTGATTGCCCCCTAGTTAACCCTTTCACCACTGATCACCGTATAACCGTTACGGTTGACGCTGGTTAGTTTGTTTATTTTTTATAGTGTCAGGGCACCCGCCGTTTATTACCGAATAAAGGTTTAGCCCCCCGATCGCCCGGCGGTGATATGCGTCGCCCCAGGCAGCGTCAGATTAGCGCCAGTACCGCTAACACCCACGCACGCAGCATGCGCCTCCCTTAGTGGTATAGTATCTGATCGGATCAATATCTGATCCGATCAGATACTATACTAGCGTCCCCAGCAGTTTAGGGTTCCCAAAAACGCAGTGTTAGCGGGATCAGCCCAGATACCTGCTAGCACCTGCGTTTTGCCCCTCCGCCCGGCCCAGCCCAGCCCACCCAAGTGCAGTATCGATCGATCACTGTCACTTACAAAACACTAAACGCATAACTGCAGCGTTCGCAGAGTCAGGCCTGATCCCTGCGATCGCTAACAGTTTTTTTGGTAGCGTTTTGGTGAACTGGCAAGCACCAGCCCCAGGCAGCGTCAGGTTAGCGCCAGTACCGCTAACACCCACGCACGCAGCATACGCCTCCCTTAGTGGTATAGTATCTGAACGGATCAATATCTGATCCGATCAGATCTATACTAGCGTCCCCAGCAGTTTAGGGTTCCCAAAAACGCAGTGTTAGCGGGATCAGCCCAGATACCTGCTAGCACCTGCGTTTTGCGCCTCCGCCCGGCCCAGCCCACCCAAGTGCAGTATCGATCGATCACTGACACTTACAAAACACTAAACGCATAACTGCAGCGTTCACAGAGTCATGCCTGATCCCTGCGATCGCTAACAGTTTTTTTGGTAGTATTTTGGTGAACTGGCAAGCACCAGCCCCAGGCAGCGTCAGATTAGCGCCAGTACCGCTAACACCCACGCACGCACCGTACACCACCCTTAGTGGTATAGTATCTGATCGCATCAATATCTGATCCGATCAGATCTATACTAGCGTCACCAGCAGTTTAGGGTTCCCAAAAACGCAGTGTTAGCGGGATCAGCCCAGATACCTGCTAGCACCTGCGTTTTGCCCCTCCGCCCGGCCCAGCCCACCCAAGTGCAGTATCGATCGATCACTGTCACTTACAAAACACTAAAAGCATAACTGCAGCGTTCGCAGAGTCAGGCCTGATCCCTGCGATCGCTAACAGTTTTTTGGTAGCGTTTTGGTGAACTGGCAAGCGCCAGCGGCCTAGTACACCCCGGTCGTAGTCAAACCAGCACTGCAGTAACACGTGGTGACGTGGCGAGTCCCATAAGTGCAGTTCAAGCTGGCGAGATGGCAAGCACAAGTAGTGTCCCGCTGCCACCAGAAAGACAAACACAGGCCCGTCGTGCCCATAATGCCCTTCCTGCTGCATTCGCCAATCCTAATTGGGAACCCACCGCTTCTGCAGCGCCCGTACTTCCCCCATTCACATCCCCAACCAAATGCAGTCGGCTGCATGAGAGGCATTTTTATGTCCTCCCGAGTACCCCTACCCAGCGAACCCCCCAAAAAAGATGTTGTGTCTGCAGCTAGCGCGGATATAGGCGTGACACCCGCTATTATTGTCCCTCCTGTCCTGACAATCCTGGTCTTTGCATTGGTGAATGTTTTGAACGCTACCATTCACTAGTTGAGTATTAGCGTAGGGTACAGCATTGCACAGACTAGGCGCACTTTCACAGGGTCTCCCAAAATGCCATCGCATTTTGAGAGACCCGAACCTGGAACCGGTTACCGTTATAAAAGTTAGTTACAAAAAAAGTGTAAAAAAAAAAAAAATATGAAATAAAAAAAAATAGTTGTTTTATTGTTCTCTCTCTCTCTATTCTCTCTCTCTATTGTTCTGCTCTTTTTTACTGTATTCTATTCTGCAATGTTTTATTGTTATTGTTATTGTTATTATGTTTTATCATGTTTGTTTTTCAGGTGTGTAATTATTTACACTTTACTGTGCTTTATTGTTAACCATTGTTAACCATTTTTTTGTCTTCAGGTACGCCATTCACGACTTTGAGTGGTTATACCAGAATGATGCCTGCAGGTTTAGGTATCATCTTGGTATCATTCTTTTCAGCCAGCGGTCGGCTTTCATGTAAAAGCAATCCTAGCGGCTAATTAGCCTCTAGACTGCTTTTACAAGCCGTGGGAGGGAATGCCCCCCCCCCCCACCGTCTTCCGTGTTTTTCTCTGGCTCTCCTGTCTCAACAGGGAACCTGAGAATGCAGCCGGTGATTCAGCCAGCTGACCATAGAGCTGATCAGAGACCAGAGTGGCTCCAAACATCTCTATGGCCTAAGAAACCGGAAGCTACGAGTATTTCATGACTTAGATTTCGCCGGATGTAAATAGCGCCATTGGGAAATTGGGGAAGCATTTTATCACACCGATCTTGGTGTGGTCAGATGCTTTGAGGGCAGAGGAGAGATCTAGGGTCTAATAGACCACAATTTTTTCAAAAAAGAGTACCTGTCACTACCTATTGCTATCATAGGGGATATTTACATTCCCCGAGATAACAATAAAAATGATTAAAAAAAAAAATATGAAAGGAACAGTTTAAAAGTAAGATTAAAAAAGCAAAAAAATAATAAAGAAAAAAAAAAAAAAAAAAAAAAAACACCCCTGTCGCCCCCTGCTCTCGCGCTAAGGCGAACGCAAGCGGCGGTCTGTCGTCAAACGTAAACAGCAATTGCACCATGCATGTGAGGTATCACCGCGAAGGCCAGATCGAGTGCAGTAATTTTTCCAGTAGACCTCCTCTGTAAATCTAAAGTGGTAACCTGTAAAGGCTTTTGAAGGCTTTTAAACATGTATTTATTTTGTTGCCACTGCACGTTTGTGCGCAATTTTAAAGCATGTCATGTTTGGTATCCATGTACTCGGCCTAAGATCATCTTTTTTATTTCATCAAACATTTGGGCAATATAGCGTGTTTTAATGCATTAAAATTAAAAAAAGTGTGTTTTTTCCCCAAAAAATGCGTTTGAAAAATCGCTGCGCAATTACTGTGTGAAAAAAAAAAATGAAACACCCACCATTTTAATCTGTAGGGCATTTGCTTTAAAAAAATATATAATGTTTGGGGGTTCAAAGTAATTTTTTTGCAAAAAAAAAAAACTTTTTCATGTAAACAATAAGTGTCAGAAAGGGCTTTGTCTTCAAGTGGTTAGAAGAGTGGGTGATGTGTGACATAAGCTTCTAAATGTTGTGCATAAAATGCCAGGACAGTTCAAAACCCCCCCAAATGACCCCATTTTGGAAAGTAGACACCCCAAGCTATTTGCTGAGAGGCATGTCGAGTCCATGGAATATTTTATATTGCGACACAAGTTGCGGGAAAGAGACAAATTTTTTTTTTTTTTTTTTTTTTTTGCACAAAGTTGTCACTAAATGATATATTGCTCAAACATGCCATGGAAATATGTGAAATTACACCCCAAAATACATTCTGCTGCTTCTCCTGAGTACGGGGATACCACATGCGTGAGACTTTTTGGGAGCCTAGCCGCGTACGGGACCCCGAAAACCAAGCACCGCCTTCAGGCTTTCTAAGGGCGTGAATTTTTGATTTCACTCTTCACTGCCTATCACAGTTTCGGAGGCCATGGAATGCCCAGGTGGCACAAAACCCCCCCAAATGACCCCATTTTGGAAAGTAGACACCCCAAGCTATTTGCTGAGAGGTATAGTGAGTATTTTGCAGACCTCACTTTTTGTCACAAAGTTTTGAAAATTGAAAAAAGAAAAAAAAAAATGTTTTTTCTTGTCTTTCTTCATTTTCAAAAACAAATGAGAGCTGCAAAATACTCACCATGCCTTTCAGCAAATAGCTTGGGGTGTCTACTTTCCAAAATGGGGTCATTTGGGGGGGTTTTGTGCCACCTGGGCATTCCATGGCCTCCGAAACTGTGATAGGCAGTAAAGAGTGAAATCAAAAATTTTCACCCTTAGAAATCCTGAAGGCGGTGATTGGTTTTCGGGGTCCAGTACGCGGCTAGGCTCCCAAAAAGTCCCACACATGTGGTATCCCCATACTCAGGAGAAGCAGCTAAATGTATTTTGGGGTGCAATTCCACATATGCCCATGGCCTGTGTGAGCAATATATAATTTAGTGACAACTTTATGAAAAAAAAAAAAAAAAATAAATAAGAGTGTCACTTTCCCGCAACTTGTGTCAAAATATAAAATATTCCATGGACTCAATATGCCTCTCAGCAAATAGCTTGGGGTGTCTACTTTCCAAAATGGGGTCATTTTGGGGGGTTTTGTGCCATCTTGGCATTCCATGGCCTCCGAAACTGTGATAGGCAGTGAAGAGTGAAAGCAAAAATTTACACCCTTAGAAATCCTGAAGGCGGTGATTGGTTTTCGGGGCCCCGTACGCGGCTAGGCTCCCAAAAAGTCCCACACATGTGGTATCCCCATACTCAGGAGAAGCAGCTAAATGTATTTTGGGGTGCAATTCCACATAGGCCCATGGCCTGTGTGAGCAATATATCATTTAGTGACCACTTTTTGTAAATATTTTTTTTTTTTTTTTTTTTTGTCATTTTTCAATCACTTGGGACAAAAAAAATAAATATTCAATGGGTTCAACATGCCTCTCAGCAATTTCCTTGGGGTGTCTACTTTCCAAAATGGGGTCATTTGGGGGGCTTTTGTACTGCCCTGCCATTTTAGCACCTCAAGAAATGACATAGGCAGTCATAAACTAAAAGCTGTGTAAATTCCAGAAAATGTACCCTAGTTTGTAGACGCTATAACTTTTGCGCAAACCAATAAATATACGCTTATTGACATTTTTTTTACCAAAGACATGTGGCCGAATACATTTTGGCCTAAATGTATGACTAAAATTTAGTTTATTGGATTTTTTTTAGAACAAAAAGTAGAAAATATCATTTTTTTTCAAAATTTTCGGTCTTTTTCCGTTTATAGCGCAAAAAATAAAAACCGCAGAGGTGATCAAATACCATCAAAAGAAAGCTCTATTTGTGGGAAGAAAAGGACGCAAATTTCGTTTGGGTACAGCATTGCATGACCGCGCAATTAGCAGTTAAAGCGACGCAGTGCCAAATTGGAAAAAGACCTCTGGTCCTTAGGCAGCATAAAGGTCCGGGGCTCAAGTGGTTAAGCAACATATATTGTAATTCTCCTCCGTCTGCCATTGCTCACTTACCTAATTCCAGCAACATGCACACTCCCTCGCGGTGCCTCTCTCTCTTTCTGTCCCGGCCTCTGAATGACATCATGTCAGAGGCAGGGACTAGAAATGATCTGTGGGGCGGAGTTCTATCCTCCTGAAAGAGAAGTGTAACTAATGTCTTCTCAGCTGAGTGTGGGAGCACAGGGAGCGTTCCAGCACTCGGCATCCCTCTGCAGCTCTGCAAGGGCACTTTAGGTCTGACTTGGGCAGTGATCTGTGACTGATCTGATGTGCATGTTCCATCAGGCACAGTTTAGCCGGCACTGCCCGCACTGTCACCTTGGCGATAAATCTGGCGGATGCCAGGTTTATTTGCAGGAGGTTTGCAAAATAAAAACAAACAGTAAATTAAATCCTTGCCGTCTGGCACTAACTAAACAAATAGTCTCCTCTCTATACAGTGCAGGGCTGGTCCCCGTCACCCACAAAACATGCAGAAAAGCAAACCTTTTTAACACCCAGGGCTCCTCTCACTCAGGCTCCTTCTTGAGTCTCAAAACCAGAGAGCTCTGTTGTGCTCTCTTCCTGGTCATTTAAAGTCCAGCTGAGTGTGGGCTCAAGTGGACCGCAACATCTGGACTGGAACCTAGCCTGCAACAGAGGCTGGAAAAACCCGGGCCGGATTCTGATTCAATCCCTTACAACAGAGCGAATGCGAGGTGAAATATAGCGATTATCCACTATATCACCTTGCATACTGTCACAGTGTATATATATATATATATATATATATATATATATATATATATATATATATATAAAAACAGTCAGGTCCATAAATATTGGGACATTGACACAATTGTAATCTTTTTGGCTCTATACACCACCAGAATGGATTTGAAATGCAACAAACACGATGTGCTTTAACTGCAGACTTTCAGCTTTAATTTGGGGGTATTTACATCCAAATCAGGTGAACAGTGTAGGAATTACAACAGTTTGTATGTGTGCCTCCCACTTTCTAAGGGACCAAAAGTAATGGTACAGATTAACAATCATCCATCAAACTTTCACTTTTTAATACTTGGTTGCAAATCCTTTGCAGTCAATTACAGCCTGAAGTCTGGAATGCATAGACATCACCAGATGCTGGGTTTCATCCCTGGTGATGCTCTGCCAGGCCTCTACTGCAACTGTCTTCAGTTCCTGCTTGTTCTTGGGGCATTTTCCCTTCAGTTTTGTCTTCAGCAAGTGAAATGCATGCTCAATCGGATTCAGGTCTGGTGATTGACTTGGCCATTGTATAACATTCCACTTCTTTCCCTTAAAAAAACTCTTTGGTTGCTTTCGCAGTATGCTTCGGGTCATTGTTCACCTGCACTGTGAAGCACCGTCCAATGAGTTCTGAAACATTTTGCTGAATATGAGCAGATAATATTGCCCGAAACACTTCAGAATTCATCCTGCTGCTTTTGTCAGCAGTCACATCATCAATAAATACAAGAGAACCAGTTCCATTGGCAGCCATACATGCCCACGCCATGACACTACCACCACCATGCTTCACTGATGAGGTTGTATGCTTTGGATCATGAGCAGTTCCTTTCCTTCTCCATACTCTTCTCTTCCCATCACTCTGGTACAAGTTGATCTTGGTCTCATCTGTCCATAGGATGTTGTTCCAGAACTGTGAAGGTTTTTTTAGATGTTGTTTGGCAAATTCTAATCTGGCCTTCCTGTTTTTGAAGCTCACCAATGGTTTACATCTTGTGGTGAACCCTCTGTATTCACTCACTGGTGAAGTCTTCTCTTGATTGTTGACTTTGACACACATACACCTACCTCCTGGAGAGTGTTCTTGATCTGGCCAACTGTTGTGAAGGGTGTTTTCTTCACCAGGGAAAGAATTCTTCGGTCATCCACCACAGTTGTTTTCTGTGGTCTTCCGGGGCTTTTGGTGTTGCTGAGCTCACTGCATTCTTTCTTTTTAAGGATGTTCCAAACAGTTGATTTGGCCACACCTAATGTTTTTGCTATCTCTCTGATGGGTTTGTTTTGTTTTTTCAGTCTAATGATGACTTGCTTCCCTGATAGTGACAGCTCTTTGGATCTCATATTGAGAGTTGACAGCAACAGATTCCAAATGCAAATAGCACACTTGAAATGAACTCTGGACCTTTTATCTGCTTCTTGTAAATGGGATAATGAGGGAATAACACACACCTGGCCATGGAACAGCTGAGCAGCCAATTCTCTCATTACTTTTGGTCCCTTAAAAAGTGGGAGGCACATATACAAACTGTTGTAATTCCTACACCGTTCACCTGATTTGGATGTAAATATCCTCAAATTAAAGCTGAAAGTCTGCAGTTAAAGCACATCGTGTTTGTTTCATTTCAAATCCATTCTGGTGGTGTATAGAGCCAAAAAGATTAGCATTGTGTCGATGTCCCAATATACCTGACTGTATATATATAATCAACGGTATGTTCAGCAGCCAAGTGGGCTCCATGCCTGTAAGGTGTGGGCTTTGACTAATAAAATCACTATTATATTTATCATTAGATTTGACTAGGAGCATCACCTGGATTGCTTCCTTATCAGCATGTCAGAGAAGGCTCCACTGTTGCTAAGCAACCTGGGAGCTCAACTGTCTACAACCAATAGAGATTGGCTCGGGTGTGCTTGAAATCCCACCTGCCCGATCCCGCCAGAAAGCCAACACGTTTCCTGATCTGTGCAGCCGCGGATTGGCAAATGTCTCACTGCCTGTGGTTAGTGCTGTGCGGTGTCGACTTCCCGGCGGGATCGATCACATGGGAACACATCCAAGCCCATCTCTAACAACCAATTGTGCTGACCCTCCTGTGCATAAGCCCATCAGCCCCATGAAGTAATCAACACTGGGTCCTAATGTGCTGCCACCGCTGCCATGGAGAGAGACCAGCGCTGTCAATAGCCGGGACAGGACAGTGTGTGGCCATTGGTCCACAGTGGTAGGATTCCCCCATCCACCTATAATGTGTAGATGGGGTAATTGGATATTTTTATTTTTTTATTTAACCTAATGGTTGAATGAAAAAAGTGATCAATGTATGGGCTGCCTAAGTGCTAAGACCAGCCATAGACAATTTAAATCTCCGCTGGTTCAGCAGGAACTGGCTGACACTTGAACCATTAATGGCAGGCTGAATGTATCAAGTTGATCGATCGACTTGGGTACAAGCAGCCTGCCGTATACTCTTATGATTATCGCTAGCGGTTGCTATAGCTGCTAGTGATAATTACTGTTTGTCGGGAGAACACAATTGCTCAGCGGAAGGGATTCCCCTATCAGCACTGTCTGTGTTGATGGGGAAATCATGTGGTTGCAGGAAAGAAATTTGTACCATCTGTTGCCTGCCTAACTGTAACTGAAAGTTTTTGAAGGTCTTGGAAGAACAGGAGGGGGGAGGGAGACAGATAGGGACAATTCAGTGATTACAGTGTACTGCAGTGTGAAATCACCCGCGGGTCCAGGCTGGAAGCAGGTATCATTGACACACAGAGAAATCCACAGTGCTGGTGGAGTCCTTCCTGCAACTCGCTTTCCTCCCTGCCAATGAGGATGCAGGGGGGGAGCATCAGGTGACAGTGGCTGTGCGAGCGCCGCTTGCATTATGCAGAGTGTCAGTGAGCAGAGGGAGGAGGAGCAATCTCCCGCAGGAGCTGTCAGGACGCTCTGCCTCTCAGGAGAGCCTGTGTCAACTCGGCGGCAGCCCCAGAAAAATGCGGGGCACCCGCTACATATACAAACTGTGTTTTAATTGGGGGGCACAGTATAATGTTGGGGGGGTCATGGGCCCCCTCTGCCCCCCCTAGTGATGCCACTGCCAAGGTAGGGCCCCAGGGTGGGCAAAAGAAATTTATAGTACTGAACTGTAAAACCATCTGGACCTGGTGCCCTACCCATCTTTGCCAAACTCACTGCAGCTTGTAGTTCCTCTAATGTAATTGGTCATGCCAATTCCTGCTGTGCATTGGGCGTAAGACCAGGCATTCCAAAGGATGTCACATAATCATCCATCACAGACTGATCAGGGGGATCAAAGTGCAAATTATAAAAAGGGGAATAGAAATCACTAAATGACTGGGCAATTTGGGTAAAATAGATTTTTCTTCGTCTGCACCTAAGATTGATGTCACCACATTTGTTACCAGACTCATAGATTCATTTATGCCCTACCCGTAATGCCTTTTTGGCTTTATAGTGAAGTAAATCAGTAACTTATCTATGGGCGCTCAAAAGATCTTGTTCTTCATCTGTGGTTGGAGCATGTTTATGAAGTGACTCTAACCGATGTATATCTGTTAACAAAGATGTTAACTTTGCTTCCCTCTGACGTTTAATCCTAGCACCATGTTTAATCAGAACACCTTGGATTACTGCTTTATGGGCCTCCCAGATCACCCCAGGGGCACAATCGGGGGGTATCATTAGCCTGGAAAAACCATTTCAGCTCCCTAAGGACATCTGCCAAAACAGAAGTGTCCTGCAAGAGGCTTTCATTGAGTTTCCACATCTGGATTTTGCAAAAGCATTTGATACAGTTCCCAATAAAAGTTTACTGTACAAAGTAAGGTCTGTTGGCATGGACCATAGGGTGAGTAGATGGATCTAAAAGTGGCTACAGGGGCGAGTTCAGAGGGTAGTGATGAATGGGGAGTACTCGGAATGGTCCGGGGTGGAAAGTGGGGTCCCCCAGGGTTCTGTCCTGGGACCAATCCTATTTAATTTATTCATAAACGAACTGGAGGATGGGATAAACAGCTCAATCTCTGTATTTGCAGACGATACTAAGCTAAGCAGGGCAATAACTTCTCTGCAGGATGTGAAAACCTTGCAATAATATTTGAACAAATTAATGGGGTGGGCAACTACATGGCAAATGAGGTTTAATGTAGAAAAATGTAAACTAATGCATTTGGGTGGAAAAAATATTAATGCAATCTACTTACTAGGGGGAGAACCTCTGGGGGAATCTAGGATAGAAAAGATATATATATATATACACATATGCTGCTGCAAGCAAAGCAAACATAATATTGGTATGCATTAAAAAGGGGATTAACTCCAGATTAAAACGATAATTCTCCCACTCTACAAGACTCTGGTCCAGCTGCACTTGGAGTATACTGTCCAGTTCTGGGCACCAGTCCTCAGGAAGGATGTGCTGGAACTGGAGAGAGTCCTGAGAAGGGCAATAAAACTAATAACTGGAAGACCTTAATTATGAGGAAAGGTTACGAGCACTGAACTTGTTCTCTCTGGAGAGGAGACGCTTGAGAGCGGATACCATTTCAATGTACATATACCGTACTGGTGACCCAACAATAGGGATAAAACCTTTCCGCAAAAGCGAATTTAATAAGACACGCGACCATTCACTAAAATTAAAGGAAAGGTGGTTTAGCCTTAAACTGTGTAGATGGTTCTTTACTGTGCCCCGTACACACGGTCGGATTTTGTTCGGACATTCCGACAACAAAATCCTCGGATTTTTTCCGACGGATGTTGGCTCAAACTTGTTTTGCCTACACACGGTCGCACAAAGTTGTCGGAATTTCCGATCGCCAACAACGCGGTCACGTACACCACGTACGACGAGACTAGAAAAGGCCGGTTCAGAACCAAGCGCGGCACCCTTTGGGCTCCTTTTGCTAATCTCGTGTTAGTAAAAGTTTGGTGAGAGACGATTCGCGCTTTTTCAGACTCGTGGCTTTCAGATCGTTTTCTGCCGTTCAGTTTGTGCTTGTGGGTTTGTATCTGCTCTTCAGTGCGTGCAAGCAAGTTCCGCGTGACTTTAGTCACTGTATTCTTGTTCGTTCGTTACTGGTTTTCAGGTCGCTCTTCACAGGCCTTGCTGTTCTTCAGTGCGTTCTGTTACTTCGTTCTGAGCAGCCGACCGTTTTCTAGCCATGTTTCGTATGCGTACTCCTCGTAGAGTTCGTGCTGTGCGGGGGCTTGGTGTTGGGGTCCTGACCTTGACACAAGTCCAGTCCATGAACAGGGTGGGGAGGAGTTCATGGACCAAGAATTGGTTGCTTCAGCGTGACCAGTTCTGTCATATGCCTTTGCTCCGTGAGATCCGTGAGAATAATCCTGATGATTTCAGGAACTTTCTCCGGATGACGGACCCCGTGTTTCACCGTTTGTTGGCTTCGCTGACCCCCTATATCAGCAGGCAGGATACCTGCATGAGGCAAGCCATCACTCCGGAGCAGAGGTTGGTCGCTACCTTGCGGTATTTGGCCACAGGGAGAAGCCTGCAGGACCTCAAGTTCTCGACAGGCATCTCCCCCCAGGCTCTGGGGATCATCATCCCAGAGACCTGTTCTGCCATCATCCAGGTCCTGCAGAAGGAGTATATGAAGGTAAGATTTTTATCCTTTTATATCACATTTTATGGTATTGAATGTTTGCTAATATATTGTATTTCTTTCCTCATTCCCTAATTACCATGATTGTAATATGCTGTGAATGTCCCCTTTGTCCTCATGCATGCTGGATTTTTATATAATTATTATTTTAGGTCCTTCATACATATTTGCCCTTCAATAACCTCCCCAGCATGGTGTCTCCTGGCCCTATATTCACCTCATGTAGTCACTTAACAATGTATTTTTTCAGCTCCATAATAGTGCTTTACCCCAAACACCCCCTAAAATGTTTGGAAATGTTATTTTTGATTTAAATTCAGGCAGAGGGCCAGAGGCTTTTTTTTGTGGTGTCCCCAAATTTTTTGTAACCCTCCCTCCCCCAACTGCTAAGTCAGCTGATCCCAATTCTCTATCTATCCTCAATCATCTATCTGCTGACTTTGCCAAACCCATACACACTATACCCATCTCTTTAGTGCTCAGATTTATGGATGAATTGCCCAAAGCATGTAGTGCAAGAGCCTGCCTGTATACTTTCCAATGGTACTGTTTAAAGTTCTTGTATCCTATTATAATCTTGATAGGTAATAGCAGAATGTCCAAATGTGCTCAAATGTGTACAGTGTGTATTTATATCTTTGTATTATGACACTTCTTACCTGTCCAGTGGGCTGCCAATAGTGTAACTAAGGAGGGGCTGTTCCAAGTAATACCCATTATTTAGGCATTCATCTCTAAATGAAGTGAAGAGGGTTACCTGTTCAAGAGTTCCCCCCCTATAATGTTAGAAATGGCCCATGAGAGGGGGGGGAGGGGGAATATGATAGGTTTACCTTATACTTTGTTGTTGTTAAATTCCCCTTAATAAATGCTATCTGGAGGTTGCCCCATAATGTTTGTGTCTAATCTGCTTGCCATGTTTCTGTGAAAAAATAGTAATGTTTATTGTTTTTTCCTCAACAGTTTCCTTCCACGCCACAGGAATGGCAGACTGTGGCCTCCCACTTTGCCCAGCGGTGGGACTTTCCTAACTGCGGAGGGGCAATTGATGGGAAACACGTCCACATCATCCCACCACCCAACTCGGGGTCGTACTATAATAATTACAAGGGGTTTAATAGTATAGTGATGTTGGCGGTGGTGTCGGCTAATTACGAGTTCTTGTATGTGGACGTGGGGAAGAATGGCCGGATGTCCGATGGTGGAGTGATCGCCCAGACGGAGTTCTACAGGCGTCTCCAGAATGACAGCTTGGACTTGCCACCTCCAGAGGACAATGTTGAAGGTCTCCCATTTGTGTTCGTTGCTGATGAAGCGTTTGCGCTGGGGGACCACCTGATGCGGCCATTCCCGATGAGGACCCTCACCCCGGAACATAGGGTTTTTAATTACCGGCTGGCCAGAGCCCGAAGAGTGGTGGAGAACACATTTGGAATCCTGGCCAGCCGGTTCCGATTATTTCTGACACCCATCCATATGGCGGAGTATAAACTGAACCATATAATACTTGCCTGCTGTGTTCTCCATAATTTTCTACAAAAACATTCAGCCAACTATGCTGGCTCAGTTGGGCCTGAGGCCAGAATCCCAAATCCATCAACACTGACGGCGCTTGAAAGCGGCCGGCCTGGCTTGCCCTCCCTGAATGCCCGTGATGTCCGGTTACGATACCTGGAGTTCTTTGCGGGTAGGGGGGCTATCAATATGCCAGACAATCTGTGACACCTTTTTCAAATAAAAAACAACCAAATGAAATTCTTTGTGGCCATTTCCTGCTTGTGTTTGTTTTAGCTGACCCTGACAGAAATGTGTGGAGTGCAGAAAATGGCGTGATTGGGTAACCTTATAAAAAACACTGTTGGCTGGTACTTCCTAAATGCAAAAACACATTTCACTACAAGTGCACTTGCAACTGCACTGAACCTGCACTTGTAGTGCAAAGTGTATTTTCCCTTAGGAAATAACCCCCATTTTTGCATAAAACAGCAATTACATCACCCCAAAAGTGTTGTAGTGTTGAGACAATAATCCACACATTCTTGAGTAAGGCACTTTTTTATACCTGCACAATCACATGTGCATTTATGAAAGGTTTTTAAAACAAACCAACATGTTTGTTGTATAACAATTTTTGCAGTAGCATTATCAAAACTCGAAATAACCATTTCAGATAAAACAGGCCTGTGTAAAACCAACAAGAAAGCCAAAAAACTTGAACTTACAAAGTTCACATTAGGTAAAACCTGAAGGCTATATCAGACATCAGTATTTATGAACTGGGTTTGATATAGCGTTCAGATGGGGGGAAATCACCCCTGGAAAAGCCAAATTTGGAAGATGCACACCAATTTACGAATGTCAACATGTGCTATCTGCCATCAGGGGGGATCAAGGGACGTGTTTTGGGGGAGCAAGCCCTTGCTCAACGCTACTTTATAATTGAGGAAGGTGTTGCACCCCCAAAACGCGTCCATTGATCTCCCGTGATGGCAGATAGCACATGTTGGCACACTGTGTGCATCCTCCAAATTTGGCTTTTCTAAACATTTAAAAAATTTTTGGAAGATTGGACCACAATAAAACAGGTGATTTTGTGGGGTTTAAATTCGCCCCAAAACATCAATGATGTTATTATTTTTTTTAATAACATCACTGATTTGTTTCTGGATGTTTTGCAATTGGAGATTACACCCCATGATCTCCCCGATCAGGATCTGGGCACTTTCTGAAGTAAAGCGTTCAGGATCCCTCACATCACGATCACCTAAAAAGAGATAAAGAAGAAAAAAAAGGTCTCAAAAATCTGCCACCATCCATCTCGTTTACCTGAGTCTGTGGTCGCAGACACTCACCTGTTGTGGTGCCAATCTCCACCACGTCTTCTTCTTCCTCCTACTCTTCTTCTTCGTTTGGGGGTATTTCACCTTCTTCCATAGGTGGGGGGTCTGTGGTCTCCTCAGATGAGGGGTGTCCTCCGAGTCTTTTCTCCCCTATGTAAAACAAAAATGGTATACTTAGCACACAGATATTTGATGGCAGAACTAGAAATAGGAAACATTGCTTGGAAGTGGGGTACAATTGTCTATTTTAGCCGAGTTCCAAGATGTATATTTTTTTTATTGCCCTTTGTCAAGCTGCAATACTTTACCTGTTTGGTACAAGCTTCACAGATGGAGACTCCCCCCTATAGTATACACTGGAGCACCTGTGTGCCCCCCCTAATAAAAATGGTGTTCTGGGGTCCCACACTAGTGCTCCAGTGTCCAGATGTGAAAACAGCTGCTCTGTGTCCTCTCCTTACACAGAATCTAGTTGTCATTTCATTCTAGTAACAAACCCATCTACACAAACAAATATTTGGCATCTAAGTAGGCCCCAAAAAATGTGTGAAAATGCATATGGCCTAAACAATGGTGTTCTAGAGGCCGAAATAAAAATGTTTGATACGAACGAATAATGGGCCCATGAACATTAAAGTTGCCCTTTTAAACGTTACAATTAATAAAAGCATATGGAGCAGAACGAACGTAATAAAGACAGAAAGAATAGGAACACAGCACAACTACTTACTTTTTTGCAGCACTCTCCGGATCTTTCGGTACTGCTCTGGCTCTCTCAACTTCAGGTCCGACCACCGCTTCCTGAGCTGATCTTTAGATCTTCGTACCCCGAAATTCCTCTCCAGACTCCGGACCACTTTACCAATGATTTTGGCCTTTCGGATGTTGGGGTGGGGGTAAGGCCCATATTTTCCGTCATAGTCGGACTTCCTCATGATGTCTACCATCTCCAACATCTCCCCAAACGACATATTTGTGGCCTTAAAACGTCTCCTTCTGGATCGGGACGTGCCTGGATCCGGGCTTTCCTCCTCCTCCTCCTCGTTGCTAGAATTAGCATGCACCTGCTGTAACTCTGCCATCATGCTCTTCACCCACTGCGCCGAACGAAAAGGGGCGGGGAATAGACTAGAAAGAACGTCAGGGGCGGGCGGAGTTACACGCATGCGCAGTGTGTATAAAGCGTAACACGCGTGCGTATTACGTACGATCTGTGAGCGGAGGAAGGAGCATTGCACGCGCCGATCGTAAAAACGAAGGTAAGAGACAAACTTGTGCCTATACTGCTTCTAGATTGAGGCCTATATTGTAACAAGATTAGGAGAGTTTTGTCTGACATTAGGCTTTGTCTTGTGTTGTGTCTTGCAGTGAACATGGATATCTTATTAAAAGATACTGTCTTCATGTCATTATTCCTCGAGATGCTAAGGGAGCTGCCCTGTCTGTGGGAGATTACCCACCCCCATTTCAAGAACCAAGCAAAGAGGAAGGCAGCACTGGAGCAATTGTGTGAAATTGTGAAGCAGGTGATCCCCACGGCAGACATCAACTATTTAAATCAATTCATTGGTGGCCTGAGGAGCACATATCTGAGGGAGCGCAAGAAAGTCCTGGATTCGCAGAGATCCGGAGCAGCAGATGACATCTATGTCCCCAGGATGTTGTACTATGACAGGCTGCACTTTCTGGCAGGCCAGACTGAACCCAGGCCATCCCTCTCAAGTCTTCCTTCCACGCTTCCTTCCCGTCCGGCTGAGGCTTCTGATGCCCAACCTGGGCCTTCCAGGCGATATGTGGAGGAGCCCAGATTGAGCCAGGTATAGCATTCCTCTAAATATTTCTGCTTGTCCAATCAATGATGTTAACTAGATGTTAGTTGGGAGTACTAATTTATGATTGTGATTGATGATGCAAAAACTAAAACCATGTCTCTTTTTCATACACAGGGAAGTCTCAGCCAGGAGGTGTCCGGGCCGAGCCGGCTGGCTGATCTGCAGGTCCCTCCACTCCCCCTGAAAACAGAAAGTGGCAGTAGGAGGAGTACCCTAGAGGAGGCTGCTATCAGATTCTTTTGGAGGGCTACAGAGGTCCTGGGAGCACACCACACCATGCAGGAGAACATTGCTGCCTTCATAGCATATAAAATGCAGAGGATGGAGGAGGGCCAAAAAGTAATGTGTCAGGCCCTCATATCGGAGGCTCTGGAGAAAGGTATGAGGGGCCAAATTACACCTCAAACACACCTTTGCGATGGTCCTCCTCCTCCTCCTCCTCCAGGTCCTCCCAGTCCTCCTCCTCCTCCAGGTCCTATTCCTCCTCCTGCAGGTCCTCCTCCTCGTCCTCCCTCTCCTCCAGGTCCTTCCAGTCCTCCTCCAGGTCCTACTCCTCCTCCTGCCACATCTCCAACTGCACAGCCACAGCCAGGAAGGAAGCGTGAAAGGAAGACCAGAAAGTGAGGACCCTGGATCCAATCTGGTCGGCCAAAAAATGCAGCCTCTTGTGATACCACATCCTGGGGACACAGATGTCATCTGCTGCTATCCGGATCTCTGTGAATTCTGGACCAGACTGCCCTCCCTTACATATGGACTCCTCAGGCCACCAATTTTGATGTTGAAGAATTGTTGTCTGCCGTGGGGGTCCCAGGCTTCGCTAATTTCTCATGTTGATCCAGTGTTGCCTTCCTCTTTGTTTGGTTCTGATCCCTTAATAAAGGATTTTTGTTTTGAATTATACTCTCCTATGTGTTTTCCTTCAAAAATGACAGTTTGTTTGTGAGGATTCAGGTACATTTCAAATATACAATGTGAAATGAACAAGGGACACCAACAACAAAAAATCTCCTGGAGATTAAATAATAAAAGATATCAATGGTGTTGGGGTAACTTGACACACAAAAAACACACACAAAAATATTCTGGAGTAAAAATAAAAATAACATTGAACAAAGATCAGCCTTGGAAAAAATACAAACATTAAAGAAAAAAAAAGGCTTAAAATACAAAAAAAAAAAACATAAAAAATATAAAACTGTCAGATGTGACAACTAATAACAATATATTGAGGGAATCCCACTAAAAAAACACAAAGAAAAGTTTGTGAGAAGTGTGTGTGAATATGAGCATCAAAACTACTTAATTCTTGTCACATTATAAAGAAGAAGAGAGTGCGCTGTATTAAACCATTTTGAACATTGCAGCGTGACGAAAGTGCTGTATCCATTGCGAACGCTAAGTTTACCAGAACGAGCTGTCCCGTGTCGGAATTTCTTCTGAGCATGCGTGGCACTTTGTGCGTCGGAACAGGCCACACACGGTCGGAATTGACGCGATCGGATTTTGTTGTCGGAAAATTTTATCTCCTGCTGTCCAACTTTGTGTGTCGGAAAATCCGATGGAAAATGTCCGATGGCGCCCACACACGGTCGGAATTTCCGACAACACGCTCCGATCGGACATTGTCCATCGGAAAATCCGACCGCGTGTACGGGGCATAAGAGCGGTTAGGATGTGGAATTCTCTTCCACAGGCAGTGGTTTCAGTGGGGAGCATTGATAATTTCAAAAAACTTCTAGATAAGCACCACAAGATACAGGGATATACAATATAATACTGACATAAAATTACACACATAGGTTGGACTTGATGGACTTGTGTCTTTTTTCAACCTCGCCTACTATGTAACTATGTAGGACCCGAGCGTCAGATATCCGAGATGTTATATTTCAGAAAAAATTGGCACATGGTCCGCCCAAGTGATCGACCCAATAGTAGCTTCAACAAACGAATGTTATTGACTATGGGGAATAAAAAAGAGATCGATATGAGAGTATACCTTTATGTGGTACCCTAATCCCCCCCCGATCATCCCTTTAAGGAATAAATATCAAAATCACATTCAGCACTTTTAATGGATGTAGAGAAGACTGCAGATAGACAGGTACAACTTATCTAGGAGGATTTGTTTCATCTCTGTGTATCACCTGAGGCGAGTCACTTCACTCGGTTTACGTGAGAGTTTACAATCACTTTAAGCTTCCTTTTACACTTCTTATGTTTCTGCTCTACAGTAACCTATTCTCAGTGCTGCAGATTTTTTATTTTTATGTTTTTGGTGAGTGAGAACAGTGTATTAACATATGCATTTTAGATTTTTGGAATACTAATGTACACAGGTTGGGAGACAACAATAGCAGTGCCGTTTGATAATATACCTCGATCAGTCATAACTTTATAACGACTGAAAGGCTAGGTGAATAATAGGGATGAGCCCGATGTTCAAGTCGAACATAAGTTCGACTCGAACATCGGGTGTTCGCCCGTTCGCCGAACAACAAACAGGCATCACCCCGGTTCCTTTGTTTAGCCACTTAAGGACCACATGTCCTTAAGTGGCTAAACATGTACATGTTTAAAACAGGTTTTTCTGCTAGAAAATTACTTAGAACCCCCAAACATTATATATGGTTTTTCTTCTAACACCCTAGAGAATACAATGGCGGTCATTGCAATACTTTTTTTTGCACCGTATTTGCGCAGCGGTCTTAAAAGCGCACTTTTTTTGGAAAAAATTCACTTTTTTGAATAAAAAAATAAGACAACAGTAAAGTTAGCCCAATTTTTTTTATATTGTGAAATATAATGTTACGCCAAGTAAATTGATACCCAACATATGCTTGAAAATTGCGCCCGCTCGTGGAATGGCGTCAAACTTTTACCCTCAAAAATCTCCATAGGCGACGTTTAAAAAATTCTACAGGTTGCATATTTTGGGCTACAGAGGAGGTCTAGGGCTAGAATTATTGCTCTCGCTCTACCGGTCGCTGTGATACCTCACATGTGTGGTTTGACCACCGTTTTCATATGCGGGCGCTACTCGCGTATGCGTTCGCTTCTGCGCGCGAGCTCGTCGGGAAAGGGGGGTTTTAAAAAATTTTTTTTTTATTTTTATTATTTATTTTACAATATTTTATTTATTTATTTATTTTTTTATTATAAACATAAGTTTATTTAGAATATTGTGCAGGTAAATAACATACAAGCATAATGTACTTTGTGCGTGTCACAAGAATGGTCATGTAGTATTCACATGCATGTACAAATTTCCGTATTGAGAGTCAAAATAAAATAAAATAAACTAAACATAACGTAAGAACTCTGGCATTACTGTAATGGCTGTTAATCTATGCTGATAGGACAAAACCTCACCCCAGCGCTCCACTCCATGGCAATACAAAACCTCCACACTGGTCACTGGGCAGTTCACGGCAGCAGGCCTCTTATCTATACAGCAATCTATGCCTCACATGTGTTGGTGTTGTCAATCCATTTATCCCATATCCTATTATATTTAGCTGGACAGCCCCTGTGTTTATATATAACCTTTTTATAGGGTAGGGATAGGTTCACCATTTTAATCCAGTCCTGAAAAGTAGGAGGGGAGGCTCTCATCCAATGTTTTGCCACCAGTTTTCTGGCGCAGAATAGAGATTCATAAATGAAAGTAGCAGTAAATTTGTCTATGGTAACGTCTGGGAGCAACCCGAGAATGCATAACCTAGGTTCCACTTGGACAGGGGAACCCATGTCATCATGCAGGAATGTGATATTTTGGTTCCAATAGGTTTGAATAGCCGGACAGGACCATATAAGATGAAAAAAAGAGCTTACTGGACTCAAACATCTTGGACAATGAGTATCTTGGTTTTGAGAGAATTTGGCTAGCCTAGCTGGCGTGAGGTAAGATTTGTGGATTATGTATAGCTGCGTCATTCGTTCCGGGAGTCTGGGGGAGGTCTTTTTAACATTTTCTAGGACTTCATCCCAGTCCTCATCTTCTACCGGGCCTATGTCTCCTTCCCATCTATTTTTTGCTGTGTTAATTATGTCCGCTACCGAGCGTGCACGGAGGGCTAGGTACAGTGTAGATATTAGTTTCGATGGTTCCGCACCTGTTATAACATCCACCAGGGACAGCATTTGTGTATTTGGATACCCGCTTGAAAATTGAGTTTGTAGGGCATGTGTGAGTTGTCTATATTTAAATAGCATACGTGGAGGTAGTTGAAACTCAGTACTCAAGGATCTAAAGCTTCTTACCCCTGACGGGGTGACTACTTGGTGTAAAAAGGTTATACCCCTCGAAGCCCACTCCACCACCCCAGGGATCGACATCAGCTCATATTTTATTTATTTTTACACTGTTTAAAAAAAAAAAAAAATTGTGTCACTTTTATTCCTATTACAAGGAATGTAAACATCCCTTGTAATAGAAAAAAGCATGGCAGGACCTCTTAAATATGAGATCTGGGGTCAAAAAGACCTCAGATCTCATATTTACACTAAAATGCAATAAAAAAAAAAAAAAAAAAAAGTCATTTAGAAAAATGACATTTGAAAAAATATGCCTTTAAGAGGCGTGGACGGAAGTGACGTTTTGACGTCGCTTCCGCCCAGCAGTGTCATGGAGACGAGTGAGCGCCATCTTAGCCTCACTCGTCTCCAGACACACCAGAGAGCAGGACGCGATCGCCTCCGCCGCTACCGACGGCTCCGGTAAGCGGCGGAGGGCACCGGATCGCGGCGGGAGGGGGGGGGCCCTCTCCCGCCACCGATAAAAGTGATCTCGCGGCGAATCCGCCGCAGGGACCACTTTTATCTGAAAGCCGGCCGCCGCACGAAAACGGGGATACCGGGGTTATGGCAGCTAGCTGCTGCCATAACAACGATATCCCCGTTCAAACTTAGGACGTACATCGGCGCGCGGCGGTCGGGAAGTGGTTAGAGAGTGGGGTTAGACTCTTTATGGATAACAACCGATGCGGCTAAAATCCACCCCCCCCCCCCACCGCCTTCCGCCGCTCTCTCCGGCCTCCCGTCCCACCGGGAGACCCGTTCTGCTATCCGGCACTTCCGCCGGCTAGAGTAAGACTATAACAAAGCCGGAAACGGCATTGTTACAGTCTTCTATGTAAACACACGGAAGCGACGTCGCAACATCATTTCCGGTTTACTCGGCTGCCAATGGCGCCGATTTTTAAAAAACTACAGTATTCAGAAACGCAGTTTTTTGGCGATCTGAATACTTTAAAATGCAAAGGAGGCATTTGGGGTCTTTCAGATCCCCGATCCCTCTGTAAAGAGTACCTGTCATGACCTATTACTGTCACAAGGGATGTTTACATTCCTTGTGACAGCAATAAAAGTGACCAGAATTTTTCTTTTTAAAGTGACAATGTAAAAAAAAAAAAAAAAAAAGATTTAAATCACTCCCGCATATGTAAACGGTGTTCAAGTCACACATGTGAAGTATTGCCGCGATTGTTGGAGTGAGAGCAATAATTCTAGCAAAAGACCTCCTTTGCTACTCTAAACCTTGTAACCATAAATTCTTTTAAAGTGTTGCCTATGGAGATTTTAGGTACCGTAGTTTGTCGCCATTCCAAGAGCATGACATGTTAGTTATCTATGTACTTGGCGTAATCTCATCCTTCACATTATTGGGCTAACTTTACTGTTTAGTGTTTTTTTATTCATGAAAGTGTCTTTTTTTCCAAAAAAGTGTGCTTCAATGACCGCTGCGCAAATACCATGTGACATAAAATATTGCAATGAGCACCATTTTATTCTCTAGGGTCTCTGCTAAAAACAGATTATATATATATATATATATATATATATATATATATATATATATATATATATATATATATATATATTATATTTGGGGGTTCTAAGTAATTTTGTAGCAAAAAATACGGATTTTAACTTGTAAGCAACAAATGTCAGAAGCAGGCTTAGGCGTGAAAGGGATATAATACAGTGTGTACAGTTTCTAATACACTTCAGGTGGTGTACACAGTATATAATACAGTGTTGTCAGGGCTGGGCTCAGCGTTCCTTCTCAGAGCAGGCCACTCAGCTGTCAGGTAATTGCCAGGTCCAATTTTTTCCACAGTGATGATGATATCCTGCTCTTTAGTCCTCCTGGTTACTTAAGCTGTTCAGTTCAGATCTTCTCTGCCTTCACCTTGGTCAACATATCAGAGACTCTCTCCTGTCTACCTGTTAAAGACTTGCTTGGCTGATGTCCCTTCAGGTTCCTGATCCTGCTTGCTGTTCCACTATGCTGATTCTCCGGTTTCCTGATTTCCTGGCTTGTCCTGAAGTTGGCTGATCCCAGGCTCCCTGACACCCTGGCTTGTCTGACTATCCGTTCCGGTTACCAAACTCTGGCTATGTTTTGACTATGTTTGCTGTTTACCTTTTTTACTGTTATTATTATTAAACTAATGTGATTTGTACTGCACTTCAGTCTCGGTCTGATTAATGGTTTCTGACAGTAGGTGAAGGCCATGAATTCAGAAGATACAGTCAATCCACTTGTTGGTAATATTTTTTCCAGATTGGATGAGCAGGATCACTGCATGGATCAGTTGCCATGGCATTACAGACGCTCCTGAATCGCACGGCTCACCTGGAATCTCCTACTGTGGCTGCTCCGGTACAACCTGTGTTGCATGCCACCCCTGCTGCTGCTCCAGTCTCTGTGGGTACCCGCCTCGAGTATTACCTCTCTAAGAGGTATGTCTGGTTCTGCTCCACTTTCCCAGCGTTTTGGTGGCGATCCAGTCTAATGCAGAGGGTTTCTCAACCAGGTTGAGATATACTTTGAGATGCTGCCCCAGGCATTTCCCACGGACAGAAGCAAAGTAGGTTTCGTGGTATCTTTGCTTTCTGGGAGAGCCTTGGCCTGGGCAAACCCTCTATGGGAGACGCAAAAACCCGTTGTCCTGAGTTACCCAGAGTTTGTGGCTTCCTTTAAGAGGGTATTTGAAGTTCCCGAATGCTCCGCTTCTGCTGCCAAGTTCCTCATGTCAGAGTACGAGAACTGTTGCCGATTTCATCATTGAATTCCGTACTCGGGCAGCAGAGGTTGCTTGGAACAATGAGGCCCTCGTGGCTGCTTTTTCTCATGGTCTCTCCGATACCATCAAAGATGGGATAGCAGCCCAAGATATACCCACTGAGTTGAAGTTGATCACGTTTGGCATCCTCATAGACTCCAGACTCAGAGAAAGACTCTCTTTTAAGGAGCGCTTGCGAAAGCCTCCTATACATTTGTCACCGAGCTTTGCAGTCCCACCCTTGCCTCCCTTACCTCCCATTCCTCCTGGTACTGAGTCGGCCAGTGAGGGTGAAGCCATGCACTTGGGCTTCACACGTCTCTCTGCGGATGAGAGAATATTTAGGAGGAGGGAGAGATTGTGCCTTTATTCTGGCCAGGCTGGTCACTTTTTGAAGTCTTGTCCTACCCGTCCTGTGAATGCCCGAACCTTGAGGTCCTGTAGCAGACAGACCTTAGGTGGTGTTATTTCATCCCCAGTTGTCCAGAAGGAAAAGACCCTGGTCCCAGTTATCCTTTCTTGGTATGAGTCGTCCGTCGAGATACAAGCTCTAATCGACTCTGGGGCTGCAGGCCTGTTCATTGATGCTGCCTTTGTATCTAAAAGCAGGGGTTTAGTTAGCACACATTTGCAAACGCATGTGAAAGCTGCAAGGCCTCGTCAAGGCACCCTGTATTACTTGCAGTCCTAACACTACTAAATTTATAAGTGTCTCCACAGTGGAAGCACATGCATTGAATGGATAGGTGTGAGACAGGTGAGCCTGGAGGCGGCCCAAGCCCCCTTAAAGGGACAGGAGCACACTGGACACCCAGCAAGAGCACAATGGCAGCAAAGGTGTCCAGTGTGTCCCTGACCCACATTTACGAACAGTAACAAAACACTGGCCACCGTCCACACCCATAACTGGCCTTCACAGTAAGGAGCACATGGAGGGCATATACATGTAAGACAAAGACAATTCCATAGCTCAACTCACCAACCAGTCTGCTGACCAACCAAATTAGCCTGTCTAACCGTCTGTTAAAAGCAGGGGTTTAGTTAGCACACATTTGCAAACGCATGTGATCAGCAGACTGGTTGGTGAGTTGAGCTATGGAATTGTCTTTGTCTTACATGTATATGCCCTCCATGTGCTCCTTACTGTGAAGGCCAGTTATGGGTGTGGACGGTGGCCAGTGTTTTGTTACTGTTCGTAAATGTGGGTCAGGGACACACTGGACACCTTTGCTGCCATTGTGCTCTTGCTGGGTGTCCAGTGTGCTCCTGTCCCTTTAAGGGGGCATGGGCCGCCTCCAGGCTCACCTGTCTCACACCTATCCATTCAATGCATGTGCTTCCACTGTGGAGACACTTATACATTTAGTAGTGTTAGGACTGCAAGTAATACAGGGTGCCTTGACGAGGCCTTGCAGCTTTCACATGCGTTTGCAAATGTGTGCTAACTAAACCCCTGCTTTTAACAGACGGTTAGACAGGCTAATTTGGTTGGTCAGCAGACTGGTTGGTGAGTTGAGCTATGGAATTGTCTTTGTCTTACATGTATATGCCCTCCATGTGCTCCTTACTGTGAAGGCCAGTTATGGGTGTGGACGGTGGCCAGTGTTTTGTTACTGTTCGTAAATGTGGGTCAGGGACACACTGGACACCTTTGCTGCCATTGTGCTCTTGCTGGGTGTCCAGTGTGCTCCTGTCCCTTTAAGGGGGCTTGGGCCGCCTCCAGGCTCACCTGTCTCACACCTATCCATTCAATGCATGTGCTTCCACTGTGGAGACACTTATAAATTTAGTAGTGTTAGGACTGCAAGTAATACAGGGTGCCTTGACGAGGCCTTGCAGCTTTCACATGCGTTTGCAAATGTGTGCTAACTAAACCCCTGCTTTTAACAGACGGTTAGACAGGCTAATTTGGTTGGTCAGCAGATTGGTTGGTGAGTTGAGCTATGGAATTGTCTTTGTCTTACATGCCTTTGTATCTAGGCACTCGATTACGTTGCAGCTTCGTGCCACTCCACTTGCCATTGACGCTCTTGACGGGAGACCTCTACAGCCTGCCCATGTGACCCATGAGACTGTTCCATTGTCCGTGGCTGTAGGGGCTCTTCACCATGAGATAATCATATTCAAAGTCATTTCCTCACCTAAGTTCCCAGTGGTTATTGGTTATCTTTGATTACAGAGGCACAACCCCTATTTTGATTGGCTTCATGCTGAGGTTCTTTCCTGGTTGCCACAATGCAACAAGACATATTTTCAGAAGGTGGCTAAGGTCCTGTGCACCTCTTCACTCTCCTCCCTGCCGGAGGAGTACTGCGATTTTAGCGATGCCTTCTACAAAGGTCAAGCCGGTAGTTTGCCTCCACACCGGTCATATGATTGCGCAATTGACCTTCAACCTGGTGCCATACCCCCTCGTGGACGGGTTTACCCTTTGTCGGTCTCGGAGGATAAGGCCATGGAGGAATATGTTGAAGACGCACTTTCTCGAGGATTCATTCACAAATCCTCATCTCCTGCTGGTGCTGGTTTCGTTTCTTCTTTGTGAAGAAGAAGAGTGGTGAACTAAGACCTTGTATTGATTATAGGGGTCTCATTCGTTTCACGATCAAGAAGAATGCTTATCCAATTCCGTTGATTAAGGAGTTATTTGACCGGTTTTCACAAAGCTTGATTTGAGAAGGGCATACAATCTCATGAGGATTAAGGAGGGGGACAAAAGGTAAACTGCGTTTAATACCAGGACAGGCCATTATGAGTACCTCGTAATGCCATTTGACCTTTGCAATGCCCCGGCAGTTTTCCAGGAATTTATCAACGATGTCCTCCGAGATTTGTTGCAGCTATGTGTGGTGGCTTATCTCAACGATATCCTCATATTTTCCAAGTCCCTAGAGAGCCACCACACAGAGGTTTGTCGAGTGCTTAGGAAGCTGAGAGAAAACAAACTCTATTGTAAATTGGAGAAGTGCGAGTTCCATCGCTAACAGGTTAAATTCCTGGGTTATGTCATTTCCACTGCTGTTTTTTCGATGGACCCAGAGCAACTTTCTGCAGTTCTACAGCGGCCCCGACCTGTGGGTATATGTCCTCTGCAACATTTTCTTGGCTTTGCCAATTATTTTCAGAAGTTTATTCGTAACTTCTCGTCCCTGGTCAAACCCCTGACTGATATGACTAGAAAGGACGATAACCCACAGAGTTGGTCTCCGGACTCCATTAAGGCCTTTGAGAGTCTCAAGGCTGCCTTTGTTTCTGCTCCTGTGTTGGCACATCCTGATCTTACGTTACCCTTTAACCTTGAGGTTGATGCTTCTGAGACTGGAGTTGGTGCCCTTTTGTTTCAACATCCTACCTCTGAGAGCGCTATGCATCCTGCATCCGTGTGGCTACTTTTCCAAGAAATTGTCACCTGCGGAATGCAATTACGAGGTTGGGGACAGAGAGTTGTTAGCGATCATTTTAGCCCTTAAGAAATGGAGGCATCTCCTTGAAGGTACCACTGTGTCAGTTCTCATTCTTACTGACCATAAGAATATCACATTCCTGTCTGAAGCTAAACGCCTCTCTCCCAGAAGGGGCGCGATGGGCTCTTTTCTTGTCAAGCTTCAATTAGATAGTCTCATTTATACCCGGTACTAAGAATGTAAGGGTTGATGCTTTGTCGCAACAATTTTCCTCCACTTCCAAGTTAGAATCGGTTCCTGTTCCAGTGATTCCTCCTGATCGTATTTTGGCTACGGTTTGCACCAGTCTCACTTCTCCTTTGGGTGACAAGATTCTTCCTGTTCAGATCCATGCTCCTCCTGAGAAACCTTGTGACTGCTGCTTTATAGAGTCTAGAGTCTCCGTGCTGCCATGCTCCAGAATTACCATTCTCCCAAGGCTGCTGGTCACCCAGAGAAGAATCAACTCTTTTGGGCTATTTCTCAACAATTCTGGTGGCCTAGTCTACGTGCTGATGTAGCCGCCTTCGTAGCTACTTGTTCTGTGTGTGCTCAGAGTAAGACACCACAACATCTTCCAGTGGGCCTCCTACAACCCATACTTAATGGAGAGAGGCCATGGACCCACTTGTCCATGGATTTCATTGTGGAGTTACCCAACTCTCAGGGCAACACTGTTATCCTTATGGTGGTTGATCAGTTCTCAAAAATGTCTCATTGCATTCCATTTAAGAAGTTGTCCACATCTAAGCGACTGTCTTCCATTTTTGCTTGGGAGTTCTTTCACTTACATGGGCTACCCAAGGTGATGGTCTCGGACAGGGGTAGTCAGTTTGTGTCCCAGTTCTGGTGAGCCTTTTGTGCACAGTTGGGAATTCAGCTTGCTTTCTCAGAAATATAGCAACGTAGCTGTTTCTACGTTGCTAGATTTCTGACCATCATAACAACTGGTCAGACCTCTTACCTTGGGCAGAGTTTGCTCACAATAGTGCCTTGAATTCTGCTTTCCGATTGTCCCCGTTTTATGGCGAACTATGGTTTCCAACCTTCCATGTTGCCTGACTCATTTGTTCCGCAGAGCATTCCTGTATTAGAGGAGAATCTCCGTGGTCTTTGTTCCACTTGGGCACAGGTTCAGGAGGCTTTGCGACATGCCAATGATAGGTACAGACTCCATGCTGACCGCAGACGCCTGCCTGCTCCTTCCTACTAGGTTGGGGACAGGGTCTGGCTGTCATCTCACAACCTCCGACTCCGTGTTCCCTCACTAAAGTTGGCTCCTCGGTTTATTGGGCCTTTCTGTATTCTCTGCAAGATTAACCCAGTGGCTTATGCTTTAGACCTTCCTTCTAATATGCGCATCTCAAATGTATCCCATGTCTCCTTATTAAAACCTTTGGTCTACAATCCGCTTTACCACCTCAGTGCCACGTCCTCACCCAGTACAGGTTGAGAATCATGAGGAGTATAAAGTACAGTCAATTGTTGACTCCTGTAGGTTCCGTGGGCGCACACAGTACCTGGTGTATTGGAAAGGGTACGGTCCAGAGGAGCGCTCTTGGGTCTTATCCTCGGATGTACATGCCCCTGTCCTCCTCCGTGCTTTCCATAGACGTTTTCCCCTCAAACACGGTGGTCCTCCTAGGGGGAGGGGTCAATGAGGAGGGGGTACTGTCAGGGCTGGGCTCAGCCCTTCCTTCACAGAGCAGGCCACTCAGCTGTTGGTTAGTTGCCAGCTCCAATCTTTTCCACAGTGACTCGCCTGATGATGATATCCTGCTTGTCAGCCCTGCTGGTTAATTAAGCTGTTCAGTTCAGATCTTCTCTGCCTTCGCCTTGGTCAACATATCAGAGATTCTCCTGTTACCTGTTAAAGACTTGCTTAGCTGGCGTCCCTTCTGGTTCCTGATCCTGCTTGCTGTTCCACTATGCTGATTCTCCGGTTTCCTGATTTCCTGGCTTGTCCTGAAGTACACTGATCCCTGGCTCCCTGATGTCCTGGCTTGTCTGACTATCTGTTTCAGTTGCCGAACTCTGACTATGTTTTGACTACGTTTGCTGCTTACCTTTTAATATTATTATTATTAAACTAGTGTGATTTTTACTGCACTTCTGTCTCGGTCTGTTTCATGGTTTCTGACAGTTGTGTACAGTTTGTAATACACTTCAGGTGGTGTACACAGTATATAATACAGTGCAGCCGGTGTACAGTTTCTAATACAGTGCAGGCAGTGTATACAGTATAGAATACAGTGTGTACGGTTTCTAATACACTTCAGGTGGTGTACACAGTATATAATACAGTGCATCCAGTGTACAGTTTCTAATACAGTGCAAGCGGTGTACACAGTATATAATACAGTGTGTACAGTTTCTAATACACTTCAGTCGCTGTACACAGTATATAATACAGTGCAGCCGGTGTACAGTATATAATACAGTGTAGTGCAGTGTTAAAAAAACAATACCCATCATATCCAGAAAGCCACCAAGGAGAGGCAGATGCTCACAGGCCACTAAAAGAGGTCAAGAAGCCTCTGTGTCTACAGTGAACAGTGGTCGTCATGGACATGGTGCATACTCTGCAGGTGGCCGTGGGGCACGCTTGTCCTTTTTTTCTGCTGCTGGCCGTGTTATTGAGCCACAATATGCAGAAGAGTTGGTGGAGTGGATAACGAAGCTGTCCTCCTCATCCTCTGTCACCCAGGCTCATAGTAGTTTGCCTTCCAACGCAGCTGCCAAAGCAGCATATTTCACTAGCTCCTTGTCCACAGTTACTCCTTCCGTAGCCCCACCATCATGCACGGAGGAGTCACCAGAAATATTCGACCAGTGTCGGTTACATGCTGCTGGAGGATGCGCAGCAATTTGAAGGGTCCAATGTTGGTTCCCAGGTTGAGAAAGAGAGTAACGTGAGCCTAGATAGAGGGGGTGCCACAGAAGGACAAGAAACTGGCAGTCATGTTCCCCCAGCTGCAGCATACTGCCAAGTTTGCTCCAGTGACGAGGAGGGAGGGGATAATGAGGTCAGTGACTGTACTTGGGTACCTGAGAGAAGAGAGGAGGAAAGTGAGGAGGAGGCACAACTCCAGTGAGGCAGGATGTCCTCCAGGGGGCAGCTTAAGGGCAGCCACCCTATTGCACCACACCACAGAGCTCCGCAGGTGCAGGGCGCTGTTGACTCCCTGCTGGTTTTCAAAAGTTCCTTGGTGTGGGCTTTTTTCGACACATGTGAAGCAGATCTCACCGTTGCTGTTTGCAAACTATGTCTGAAGCGGATCAAGCGTAGCCAGAACAACAGCCGCTTGGGCACCACATGCTTGACCAGACATATGACGACCTGCCATGCAGTCTATTGGCAACAGCACCTGAAAGACCAACATCATAGAAAAAGGCGGACTTCTCCTTGCTCCTCATCTGGGATCTCAAACCCTACTATACCTCCAGTCCTCTCAAAACCTGCACTGAGAGGAATGAAGGTATAGCAATAAGTGCCACAAGTACTTGCAGCCAATCTGCTAGCAGTACACCACCAGTTGATTGCAGCAGGCAAATTTCACTACCCCAGTTGCTGGCCAATCTACATTTAGTTACTCCTATTTCAGCCAATTAAGACTTTAACTGGGCGAATATACAAATGGAAAAGTGCGCTATTGCCGGCAATCATGCCTTTGTAAATGTCAAATCGGCATATGATCAGATTTTTAAAGTCAATGGGACTCAACCATGCAAAATCAAAAGTCCTCATTTTGAAGGCTTATATGCAAGTTATTGGCATAAAAAGTTTTTGGGGACCCAGGTCCTGTGCCAGGGGACATGTATCAATGCAAAAAAAAGTTTTAAAAACAGATGTTTTTTCAGGAGCAGTGATTTTTAATAATGCTTAAAATGAAACAATAAAAAATAAATATTCCTTTAAATATCATGCCTGGGGGGTGTCTATAGTATGCCTGTAAAGTGGCACAGTTTTCCCGTGTTTAGAACAATACCACAGCAAAATGACATTTGTAAAGGAAAAAAAGTAATTTAAAACTGCTCGCGGCTGTAATGTATTGTCAGGTCCCGGCAATATACTGTAGATGAAAATCATTGAAAAAAACAGCATGGGTCACCCCCTCCCCCAGTTCATTACCAGGCCCTTTGGGTCTGGTATGGATATTAAGGGGAACCCCACACTCAAATGAAAAAAAAAATGGCGTGGGGGTCCCCCAGGCACTATATACTCTGAACAGCAGTATATATACTATATGGCCTGCCCTATATACTCTGCAGAAAATTGGGCCTTAGGTGTTGGTGGTACCAGAACACTGTAAGCTCTCACAGTTACTCTTGGTGAGCGCAGGAACGGGCCCTGCTTTGAAATACTATATCAAAAATTGTAATTACATGCCCCTGTTAAACAGGGGCAGAAAACTGGGCCTTTGGTGGTGGTGGTACCAGAACACTGTAAGCCCTCACAGTTAATCTTGTTGGGCGCAGAAACGGGCCCTGCTGTGAAATATTATATCAAGATTTGGAATTACATGCCCCTTTGAAACGGGCAAAAAAATTGGGCCTTTTTTGATGGTGGTGCCACAACACTGTAAGCCCTCACAGTTACGCTTGTTAAGCGCAGGAACGGGCTCTGCTATGAAATATTTTATCAAGAATTGTAATTGCATGCCCCTGTTAAACAGGGGCAGAAAAATTGGGCCTTGGGTGGTGGTGGTGGTGCCACAACACTGTAACCCCTCACAGATACTCTTGTTCAGAGCAGGAATGGGCCCTGCATTTAAATATTAGATTAATAATTGTAATTACATGGCCCTGCTAAACAGAGGCAGAAATATTGGGTCTTTGGTGGTGGTGCCACAACACTGTAACCCCTCACAGATACTCTTGTTGGGTGCAGGAACAGGCCCTGCTTTGAAATATTATATCAAAAACTGTAATTACATTCCCCTGTTAAAGAGGGGCAGAAAAATTGGGCCTTTGAGTGGTGGTGGTGCCCTAAACCAAAAATATTGTTGGAAGCTAGCATCATCAAGATTGAGGAGGTAGTCACTCAGCATAGGCAGTCTTCAAGGGATCCCACATCCATAGAAAATTCAATCAGTTACATCAGCATCAGGTGCTTGAAAGCTGCTGATCCAAGACTGATTCATTTTTATGAATGTAAGCCTATCAACGGAGTCTGTGGACAGGCGCACTCTATGATCCATTACAAACCCTTCAGCAGCACTGAATGTGCGTTCAGAAAGAACGCTGGATGCAGGACAGGCCAATAGCTCAATTGCATATTGAGTTCTGGCCAGTGGTCAATCCTCAAGACCCAGTAACCCAGTGGATGCTCTGTTGGAAAGGTCTCCAAGTCTGCTCTTGCCCCTAGATATTCCTGCACCATGTAATGCAGATGCTGGTTGCTTGAACCGATCAGAACTTGGCGCTGAGGACTGATAATTGTTTAAAAGCATCGGTCAGCCCCCTTCTCCACCGCTCTTCCTCTGACTGAACAAAGCCTCAGCAACACGTTGTCCAGCACCAGGAAATTTTAACCTCCCAGAGTCTGGAAATGCATTGCACAAACCTTTCTTCAAGGCCTCCTGAAGATGTTTCATCCTCTGCTCCCTCTGCGAAGGCAGGATGAGTTCTGCAACCTTACCCTTGTAACGTGGATCAAGAAGGGTTGCCAGCCAGTAATGATCCCTCTACGAACCCTAGGGTCCTTTCGCAGGCTTTGCAGAATCAGGGAGGCCATGCAGCGTAAGTTTGCAGAGGCATCCGATTCTGAGCCCTCTGGGTCACTAAGGATCACATGATCCATAACAACCTCCTCCTAGCCACCTACAACTCCTTGGGTTTCTGGGGACTGAAAACCATCCCTTGAAGACTGCTGCTGAGTGTTATACTCCACGTCCATGCTGACACAATCCTCCTCCTCTTCTTCCTGTGTGTTTGGCAGGCACGCAGGAATACTATCTGGATAAAGGGGGCTTTGAGAGGTAAGGAAGTCCTCTTCTTCCTCCTGCTGTTCTGCCTCAAGTGCCCTGTCCATTATTCCATGAAGCGTGTGCTCCAACAGGGAGACAAGAGGGACAGTGTCACTGATGCATGCATTGTCACTGCTCACCATCCTCGTGGCCTCCTCAAATGGTGACAGGACAGTGCATGCATCCTTGATCAGTAGCCACTGGCGTGGCGAAAAGAAACCAAGCTCCCCTGACCCTGTCCTGGTGCCATACTCACACAGGTACTCATTGATGGTCCTCTGCTGCATGTGCAGCCACTGCAGCATTGCCAACGTTGAGTTCCACCTGTTGCGCATGTCACAAATGAGGCGGTTGCTGGGCAGGTTACATTCCCTTTGAATGTCAGCCAGCCGAGCGCTGGCATTGTATGACCGGTGGAAATGACCACAGACTTTTCTGGCCTGCCTCAGGAGATCCTGTAAGCCTGGGAACCTGCTCAAGAACCACTGCACCACCAAATTCAGGATGTGTGCCAAACATGGAACACGGGTCAAGTGTCCCTGTCAGAGGGCGGAGAGAAGGTTGGTGCCATTGTTGCATACAACCATTCCTGGCTGAAGCTGGCATGGCGTCAACCACCTCTGAGCCTGCCCCTGCAGAGCTGACAGAATCTCTGCCCCAGGGTGGCTCCTGTACCCTAAACAGACCAACTCAAGCACCGCATGGCATCTTTTTGCCTGACTGCTTGCGTAGCCCCTTGAACGCTTACGGAGCACCGCTGGTTCAGAGCACAAATCTGCAGAAGAGGCCATAGAAGAAGAAGAGGAGGGAGTGGAGGAGAGAGCTGTGGCAGAATCACCACTGGCATTTTAGAGGCATGGTGGTGGAACAAGCTCCAACAATACTGAGCCCTGTCCTGCATCTTTCCCAGCTGCCAGCAGAGTTACCCAGTGCGCCATGAAGGAAAGGTAACGTCCCTGCCCATGCCTGCTGGACTATGAGTCAGCAGTAATATGCACCTTACTGCTGACCGCCCTGTCCAATGAGGCAAAAAATTGCCTTCCACATGCCGACAGAGTGCCGGAATGGCCTCTTTTTACGGTTTAGCAACTGGAGTAGGGAAATTTGCTTGCTAAAATCAGATGGTGGTGTACTGCTAGCAGATTGACTGCAAGTACTTGGAGCCGGGGGAATAGGCTGCTTTGGCAGCTGCATTGGAAGGAAAACTACTCTGAGCCTGGGTGACAGAGGAAGGGGAGGATGAGGACGGCTTTGTTATCCACTCCACCAACTCTTCTGAATGTTCTGGCTCAATAACACGACCAGCAGCAGAAAAAAAAGGACAAGCATTCCCCACAGTCACCTGCAGAGGATGCACCATGTCCACGACCAACACTGTTGACTTTAGACACAGAGGCTTCTTGCCCTCTTTTAGTGGCCTGTGAGCATCTGCCTCTCCTTGGTGGTCTTCCGGACATGATGCATATTTTGTTTTGCAACACCACACTACACTGTATTAGATACTGTGTACACCACCAGAAGTGTAGTAGAAACTCTACACACTGTATTAGCAACTGTACTACAGCTGCACTGTATTTTATACTGTGTACACCACCAATAGTGTAGTAGAAACTGTACACACTGTATTAGATACTGTGTACACCACCAGAAAAGTAGTAGAAACTGTACTACGGCTGCACTGTATTGTGTACTGTGTACACCACCAGAAGTGTAGTAGAAACTGTACACACTGTATTAGATACTGTGTACACTGCCTGCACTGTATTAGCAACTATACTACGGATGCACTGTATTTTGAACTGTGTACACCACTCGAAGTGTAGTAGACACTGTACACACTGTCTCAAGGGTATTAGAAACAGTACAGCATGGAATGTACTAAAGATATAGGCTACACTGGATGCAGAGTGTATATATATATATATATATATATATATATATATATGGCTTTTTTTCTCAAACAATAGGTGCTGGAACTCAACCAGGACCCCCCTAAACCCCTCTCCCCCACATCAAATGGTAGGTGTGGTCATATTTTACAAACAGTAGAAGGGTCTTAAAGGGACATTAAATATCAGGATTGCATTACATACAGAGTTCATGGGGGTTACACACAGAGTGCAGAGCTGTCACTTGTAAACAAGGAAAACCAGACTTCTGTGTTTACAAGTGATTGTGGTGAGCAGGCACCAAAGGGTCTAAGCCAGAGCCCACCAGAGTCCACCAAGTTCCCCCTGAAAAAAAGCCCTGTATATATATATATATATATATATATATATATATATATATATATATATATATATATATATATATATGTATCAAATACACTGCTACTAACTGAATAACCTGCCTACTTAATCTAAATCAAGCTATCTCTCCGTCCACACCAGCAACACTACACAGGGCCGCCGTGTGGGCAGCCTTATATAGTGTGGGGCGTGGACTTAGTCCCCCTGAGCCATGATAGGCCAAAGGCACCCTGCCTTTGGCCAATTAGGGCTCTCTTAGCAGAGGGCGCTGGGATTGGCCAAAGCATGCAGGTTAGGTGCATGCTTTGGCCAACCATCATACAGCAATGCATATCGCAGTGCATCATGAGGCATTCCGCGGCGCTTGAATTTGCCACAAATGCCCCGTATTTTTCGCTCTTCGGCGAACGGGCGAACACCCGATATTCGAGTCGAACGTATGTTCGACCCGAACATCAAGATCATCCCTACCTGTCACCATTTGAGGAGGCCACAAGGATGACGAGCAGCGACAATGCATGCATCAGTGACACTGTCCCTCTAGTCTTCCTGCTGGAGCACACGCTTTGTGGAATCATGGACAGGGCACTTGAGGCAGAACAGTGGGAGGAAGAGGAGGAATTCCTTTTCTCTCAAGGCCCCCTTTATGCAGATAGCATTCTTGTGGGGCTGCAAAACACACAGGAAGAAGAAGAGGAGGAGGAGGAAGAGGATTGTTTTAGCACGGATGTAGAGGATAACAAGCAGCAGTCTTCAAGGGATGGTTTTCAGTCAGCAGAAACCCAAGGAGTTGTACGTGGCTGGGAGGAGGCAGTTCTGGATAATGCCATCCTTAGTGACCCTTAGGACTCAGAATCGAACGCCTCTGCAAACTTACGCTACATGGCCTCCCTGATTCTGCAAAGCCTGAAAAAGGATCCTAGGATTCGTGGTATCAAGGAGAGGGATCATTACTGGCTGGCAACCCTTCTTGATCCACGTTACAAGGGTAAAGTTGCAGAACTCATCCTGCCTTCGCAGAGGGAGCAGAGGATGAAACATTTTCAGGAGGCCTTGAATAAAAGTTAGTGTAACGCCTTTCCAGATCCTGGGAGGTTACCATTTCCTGGTGCTGGACAACGTGTTTCTGAGGCTTCGTAGGGTCAGAGAAAGAGCGGTGCAGAAGGTGGCCAGCTGACCGATGCCTTTAAACTATTTTTCAGTCCTCAGTGCCAAGGTCTGATAGGTTCAAGCAACCATCGCCAGCGACTACATTATATGGTGCAGGAATATCTAGGGGCAAGAGCAGAGTTGGAGACTATTTCAACAGAGCATCCACTGGGTTACTGGGTCTTGAGGATGGACCACTGGCCAGAACTTGCTCAATATGCAATTGAGCTACTGGCCTGTCCTGCATCCAGCGTGCTTTCTGAATGCACATTCAGTGCTGCTGCAGGGTTTGTAATGGATCAAAGAGTGCGCTTGTCCACAGGCTCTGTTGATAGGCTCACATTTATAAAAAATGAATCAGTCCTGAATCAGCAGCTATCAAGCCCCTGATGCTGATGTAACTGATTGAATTTGCTATGGATCTGTGATCCCTATGCTGTCCTATTTCTCCTGAATCTTGATGATGCTAGCTTCCAACAATATTTTTGGTTTAGGCCACCACCAACACCCAAGTTCCAATTTTTCTGCCCCTGTTTAACAGGGGCATGTAATTACAATTTTTTAAATAATATTTAACAGCAGGGCCAGTTCCTGCGCCCAACAAGAGTAACTGTGAGGGTTTACAGTGTCCTGACACCACCAAAACCAAAGTCCCAATTTTTCAGCAGAGTATATAGTGAAGTCTATATAGTATATATACTGCAGTTGAGTATATAGTGCACTCCGTATAATATTGTATATATACTGTAGTTCAGAGTATATAGTGCAGTCAGTGTAGTATATATAATACAGTGCAGGGTATATAGTGCAGTGTACAGTATATAATATAGTGTATTGAAGTGTTTAAGGGGAACCCAATGACAGAATTAAGAAAAAACGGCATGGGTCCCCCCCCCAGTCCATACCAGGCCCTTTGGGTCTGGTATAGATGTTAAGGGGGACTCCACACCAAAATTGAAAAAAAAAACGGCGTGGGGTCCCCCCCAAAATCCATACAAGGCCCTTTGGCTTTGGCATACATTTTAAGGGGAACTCCATGCCAAAATTTAAAAAACAATTAGCGTGGGGTCCCCCCCCAAAATCCATACCAGACCCTTATCGAAGCAAGCAGCCTGGCAGGCCAGGATAGGAGGGGGAGGAGCGAGCTCCCCCCCCTGCTGAACCATACCAGGCCGCTTGCCCTCAACATTGGGGAGTGCTTTGGGGTCCCCCCAAAGCACCTTGTCCTCATATTGATGGGGACAAGGGCCTCGTCCCCACAACCCTGGCCATTGGTTGTGGGGGTCTGCGAATGGGGACTTATCTGAATCTGGAAGCCCCCTTTAACAAGGGGGGCCCCAAATCCCGGTCCCCCTATGTGAATGGGTAGGGTTACATTGTACCCCTACCCATTCAGCAAAAAAAGTGTCAAAAAGTAAAAACCACAATACACAGTTTTTGACAAGTCCTTTATTAACCACTTAAGGACCGGGCCTATTTTTCAGACCCGGTGTTTACAGGTTAAAATAATTATTTTTTGCTAGAACCCCCAAACATTATATATATTTTTTCAGACACCCCAGAGAATAAAATAGCGGTCGTTGCAATACTTTATGTCACACCGTATTTGCGCAGCGGTCTTACAATTGCACTTTTTTTTGGAAAAAATACACTTTTTTTAATTAAAAAATAAGACAACAGTAAAGTTATCCAATTTTTTTTTATATTGTGAAAGATAATGTTACGCCAAGTAAATTGATACCCTACATGTCACGCTTCAAAATTGCGCCCGCTTGTGGAATGGTGACAAACTTTTACCATTAAAAATCTCCATAGGCGACGTTTAAAAATTTCTACAGGTTACCAGTTTAGAGTTACAGAGGAGTTCTAGGGCTATTATTATAGCTCTCTCTCTAACAATTGCGGTGATACCTAACATGTGTGGTTTGAACACCGTTTTCATATGCGGGCACGACTTACGTATGCGTTAGCCTCTGCGTGTGAGCTCAGCGGGGCGGTGCGCTTTAATTTTATTTTTTATTTTTTGTTACTTATTTATTTTACTTTTTATTTTTTATTCTTACACTGTCCTTTAAAAAAAAAATTAGGTCACTTTTATTCCTATTACAAGGAATGTAAATAGCCCTTGTAATTGAAAAAAAGCATGGCAGGACCTCTTAAATGTGAGACCTGGGGTCAAAAAGACCTCAGATCTCATATTTATACTAAAATGCAATAAAAAAATGATAATTAAATGTCATTTGAAAAAAATACAATTTCCCCTTTAAGAGCATTGGGCGGAATTGACGTTTGACGTCGCTTCCGCCCTCCAATGCTATAGAGCCGAGCGGGGACCCCTCACTCGGCTTCCAGGCAGTGAGGGGAGAGGAACCGTTCTGTTCCGCCGCTACTGATGGCTCAGGTAAAAGTGATTTCATGGCAAATCTGCCGCCGAGACCACTTTTATCCTAAAGAGGACAGTTTGCTGTTTTTAAAAATACCGGGGCTATGGCAGCTAGCGCCTACCATAACAGCGGTATTTAACGTCAAAGTAACGACGTACAGTGAGGGAAAAAAGTATTTGATCCCCTGCTGATTTTGTACGTTTGCCCATTGACAAAAAAATTATCAGTCTATAATTTTAATGGTTGGTTCATTTTACCAGTGAGAGACAGAATAACAACAAAAATATCCAAAAAAACGCATTTCAAACAAGGTATAAATTGATTTGCATTTTAATGAGTGAAATAAGTATTTGATCCCCTATCAATCAGCAAGTATTCTGGTTCCCAGGTGTCTTCTATACAGGAAACCATCTGAGATTAGGAGTATTCTCTTAAAGGGAGTGCTCCTAATCTCAGTTTGTTACCTGTATAAAAGACACCTGCACACAGAAGCAATCAAGCAATCAATCAGATTCCAATCGCAAATAGAAAAAACACAAAATAACTGACAATCTCCCTCGGTCTGGGGCTCTATGCAAGATCTCACCTTGTGGAGTTTCAATGATCATAAGAATGGTGAGAAATCAGCCCAGAACTACACGGGAGAATCTTGTCAATGATCTCAAGACAGCTGGGACCATAAATAGAAAAATAGACTGCCGACTGCTGTCTTTTGGCTGTGATAGCTGTTATATTCGCAAAGGGCGGGGCCGTCATGTGCTGTCAGAGGGGGGCCGGTCAACCGGTTTCATCAGCGGGTGGCCCAACTCTTGCCTATATAAGAGCTGTGATAGCGAAAAGACAGCAGTCGTTGGGACGCCTCCTCATTTTGCTGAGGCACAGTAAAACACATGAGAAGGATGCGCCACTTTACAGGCAGACTAAGGGGACCCCCCAGGCACGATATTTAAAGGAATATTTCATTTTTATTGTTACACTTTAGGCATTATGAAAATCACTGCTCCTGAAAAAACGTCTGTTTTAAAAACTTTTTTTTGAATTCATACATGTCCCCTGGAGCAGTACCCGGACCCCAAACACTTTTTATGGCAATAACTTGCATATAAGAGAGAAAATAAAAAATTATTGCGCTTCCCAATATTCTATGCTGCAGTTCAAATTAGTAGGTAACAAAAATACATAAGCAAGATAATCAACAGAACCGCGCTAACAGATAATTGAATGTGAAAAAAACGGTGATCTAAACAATATGAAAGATTAAATCCATAAATAAAGTATAAAAAATAACAAAAACACAGTGTATATCCGACCCAGATTAGGATGCCTGGATACCATACGTGACATAAAAAAATTATTAATAATAAAATAGTGAATGGATTTAATTTTGTCATATTGTTTAGATCACCGTTTTTTTCACATTCAATTATCTGTTAGCGCAGTTCTGTTGATTAACTTGCATATAAGCCTTTAAAATGAACACTTTTGATTTTTTCATGTTCGTGTCACATACACTTTAACGGTGTTCGCATGTTTGCACAAATTTTTTTTCCTGATGCATCATGGCAGCACACACAATGGGTTGTGACTCCGCCTCCACAACCTGATAGGACTGGTTAGCTATAAGTTTTGAAGAGGAGCCCACCGCTGCATTCTCCTTTTTTTCCTCACCTAGATGGTTGGACCGGTAAAAGCTGAAAACCCCTTACCGCTTCGCCCCAGCTAGGTTCAAGCCTCTCCTAGTTGGAAGCCCTGGCTGTACAGTCTCTAAAAGAGCTTTATGCAGGGGAACCCCACTCTGGTGGTCTCAGGGGTTAAAAAAACACAAACAATCCACCTTTGCCTTACAAACCTTAAAGAGGTTTTTGGTGACATCTGCAGCGGCCTCTAGGTACTGTCTTTCCTTTTTTTTTATTTTTCTCTCTTCCTCTCTTCCCTCTCCTGACATGCTGCATTTCCCTCATGCACATCTGTGTAGTCATGGCTCCAGGCGCGCTGGGCGCTGTAGTCCCACAGCCTCTTCTTACTGTGCATAGCGCTGGCTCTAGGGCGCACAGGATCTGAATTAGGCGGTGTTAGGGCATGCCAGATTCCAAGATGGCGCCGGACGCCGCAAATGGCCACTGCGCCTGCGCGGCCGTGACGTCAGAGCCACCGCGACGGCGGTATATTTAAAAACAGAGGAATTCTGTCATTTTGCCTCTGTGAGCACCAAAACCTCACCACAGTGCTTCCTTGTGCCCCTTTTCGATCCCTGACACTGGTAAGTCTTGGACTCTCTCCTATATTGCTAAAACTCTGCATTTCTTTTCTCTTGGCACCTCCTGTTTTTTAAAAAAAAACCAAAACAAAACAAACAACAAACTTTTTCCTTCAGATACACTCTATCTCCCTTTATGGAGGCCGCTGCTCCAGCAGACCATTCACGGGCTACAAGGTAAGGGGGGCAGACATTAGGTAAGTAGTGAAGAGGAGTAAAAGAGAGCCTTGCCACTAATGCTATATTATTTTGATAGCTCTGGCAGATCATCAAGATCAACGCACTCCAAACGCAGGGACCGATCACCTTCAAAACATTCTCAGTCCAGACGAAGTCGGTCAAGAACCTCATCCCACCACCATAGAGATGAGACTTCATCCCGTCAACCTCGCGATGATCAACGCACCCATCCTGCGGCAAACGCCTGCTGGGTTTGCGGAGCAGTAGCACTACCTGCTAAACTAGTCTGTCAAGTCTGTTTTGATGAAGCAACTCGTGAAAGAGAATCGGATGCAAGGGAAGCATCCAACATAATAAAAGAATCTGTGAAAGAGTCTATCATGCAAGTGGCAGTCCACGAATCCATCAGACAGGCTTCAGTGGCCTCAACCTCTTATACGCCGCAAGATCTCTCCCCGTCAGCCTCTCATACTCTTCAGGAAGAGAGGAGCTAATAAAGGACGAGTGGCAGAAACCAGATAAAAAAACCAGCCTGAACAACAGGATAGCTAAACTCTACCCATTAAGGGAGCCAATTGTGAACCCTCTAATTTCAGCTCCTGTAGTAGATTCCTCATTAATGCGTCTGGCGCGACATGTAACTCTCCCGATCGAGGATGCCGTAACCTTTAGGGATGTAATGGATCAAAAAATAGACCTCGATCTTAAGAAAGCCTATTCAGCAGCAGGAGGAGCATGTAGACCAGCGATCACTCTGGCAGCGGTCGGCAGAGCGATTACCTTTTGGGCAGCCAACATTGAAAAATTGTTGCTAGAGGCAGCGGATCAGGAAAAAATCATATCAGCTATGCAAGAACTTAGCCTAGCAGGAGACTTCGTGGCTGAAGCGGCCGTGGATATCATAAGATCTTCAGCAAGGGCGATGTTGGCTTCAGTAATGTCAAGGAGAGCACTCTGGTTAAAACCATGGGTCGCAGGTGCGACTTCTAAGTCGACCTGGTGTAGGATTCCCTACGACGGCACCAAATTATTCGGCCCTAAACTAGATACAGCGATTTCAAAAGTTACTGGAGGGAAGTCTGGCCTCATCCCTTCCGATAGAAGACCCAAACAAAGAAATCCACCGTTTAGACGCCAGTTGCCAGAGAGATACCGAGAGGCAAGCTCTTACAAACCAGGAAGGGAATTCAAGCGAAACTGGCGAAACCCCCAGTCGTCCTTTTGTGAGGGTGCAAAAACCTAAAGTCCCCAATTCAGGAGAACAGCAGAAGTCATTTTGATGGCGTGCACGCCCAGCCCGCGATAGTAGAAGCGAGGTTGAGGCGATTTACTCGGACTTGGGAAAATCAAATAAGAGACTCCTGGACGATTTCCACCATCCAGGAGGGTCACAGATGGTCATTCAAACACAAACCTCCAAAAGACCACTTCAGACTGACCAGAACACCATCTTCTCTACCAAAACGAAAGATCCTGACCAGTTATATTCAAGAACTGTCGCAGAAACAAGCAATCATAGAGGTTCCTCAGGAACAGAGAGGTTTAGGATTCTACTCTCCGCTTTTTCTAGTAGCAAAAAAGACGGGAGATTTGAGGCCAGTGCTGGACTTGAAAGACCTAAACGAAACAATTTCAGTCGAATCCTTCAAGATGGAGAGCCTCCAGTCCATATTACTAGCAATAGGAACAAGGGACTGGATGCTCTCGGTCGATTTGTCCGGCGCCTATCTGCATATTCTGGTGCACCAAACCTTTCAGAAATACCTACGCTTTGCAATAGGTCGTCAGCATTTCCAGTTCCAAAGCCTTCCGTTTGGCATATCGACGGCTCCCAGAACCTTTACAAAAGTCTTACTCCCGATCATAGCTCTCCTAAGAGAAAAAGGGCTAAGGGTGTTGCACTACCTCGACGACATCATCCTCCTGGCCGACAGCCAACAAGTTGCCCTGCAGCATCGAGTAGTTCTAATTTCCACACTTCAACAGTTCGGCTGGATAATAAATTGGAGAAAGAGCAGTCTGGTTCCAACGCAAAGAATGGTCTTCTTAGGCGCAGAATTAGACACCAGCTCCAATACGGTCGGGTTGCCTCAAGAGAAGATAGGGCCATTGATTCACAAAATAAAGAACCTGTTGACGGCGGATCATCTTCCTGCCAGAATGTGTCTGAGCATCCTGGGCTCCATGTCCTCGACCTTCCTAATGATCCAGTGGTCCCAGTGGAACTCAAGGGTCTTTCAAAATGCATTCCTGTCTCAATGGAACGGGTCTTCAATGAAACAGAGAATAGTCATCAGCCAGGCAGTAAAAAGATCAGCATGGTGGTGGACACGGGTCAGCAACCTAACACGCTGTCGTCCCATAGTTCCTCCACTACCAGAAGTAGTCACGACGGATGCCAGCCTTCAGGGATGGGGAGTACACTACCAACATCACGGAGCACAGGGACGTTGGTCTTTCCGCCCACAGGGCATAGTCTCAAATGTCCTGGAACTCAGAGCCGCCTGGCAGGCTATTCTAGCATTCGGACCATGCCTAGAAGGGAAAAGTGTTCTCTTACGTATAGACAATACGGTAGCGGTAAATTACATCCACAAACAAGGAGGTACCAGGAGCAGAACGCTCATGGAGGAAGTGCGACCCATACTCGAGTGGGCTTAGATCTACCTGACGGACTTGAAGGCGACTTATGTTCCGGGTATGCAAAACCAACTAGCGGACGACCTGAGCAGGATGTTTGTGTCGAACAACGAGTGGTCTCTCAGTTCCCAAGCCTTTGCTCTCATCACCCGCAAATGGGGATTCCCGATATAGATCTAGCGGCAACCCCAGAGAACAACAAGTGTATTCGATTCTTAGCGAGGAACAACTATCTGACAGCAGCAGGGATCGATTGCCTTCACCACCCATGGGAATTCCACCTGGGATACATTTTTCCTCCGATTCCCCTAATAGCCAGATTTCTGGCCAGGCTGAGGAACTCGACATCCACGGTCATAGCTGTACTACCCTTCTGGCCAAGGAGACCTTGGTTCGCGACTGTATTACAGCTGAACACAGAGGAGCCGCTTCCGCTCCCGTTGAGCCCGAATTTACTCTCTCAGGGTCAATTCCTGCACCCGGCACCAGAGCGCTTACACCTAACGGCATGGAGGTTGAAAGGGAAAGGCTGCTGGACAAGGGATGCTCACTCAGAGTAGTGGCCACACTGCAACAGGCCAGGAAAAGATCAACAAATGGCACGTACAACAGGATCTGGGAGAGATTTACCGCGTTTGCCCAGCAACATTCTTGGGATCCGTTCTCTCCTTCAGTCTATCATATCTTGGAGTTCTTGCAGCTAGGCCTGGAAAAGGGCCTGGGTGCGAGCACTCTTAAAGTACAAGTCTCGGCACTGTCCGCAATGATGGGAACTAGATGGGTGTTAGACCCGCTCATAGTTCAGTTCTTAAAGGCATGCATGAAGATAAGGCCGCCCAGAAAACCAGTCTTTCCAACCTGGAATTTGTCCACCGTGTTAGAAGCTCTATCAAAAAAAACATTTCTTCCCCTGGAATCAGTATCCTTATGGGATCTGACGCTCAAATTATCGTTTCTAATCGCAATAACGTCTGCCAAGAGAGTCTTAGAGATGCACGCTCTATTAATTAAAGAACCACATCTAGTCCTCTACCCGGATAGAGTTGTTCTCAGACCATCAGAACGATTTATACCCAAAGTGACGTATACCTTCAACTTTAACTAGGAAATCAATCTTCCAGTCTTTCTCTCTAATGAAGGACATCCACATCCCCTAGATGTCAAGTCTACCATTGTTTCCTACCTTGAAGCTACTGAACCGTTCAGGAAGGTCGAAAACCTCCTAGTCATTCCGCATGGCCCTAGAAAAGGGCAAGCAGCTTCCCCAAGAACAATAGCGACCTGGTTGATTAAAATCATCAAGAGGACGTACATTATACAATCACTCCCAATACCGGATGGTCTAAAAGCCCACTCGACCAGAGCAGTGGCCACCTCCTGGGCAGCGTACTGCAGAGTGTCAGCGGAAACTATTTGCAAGGCAGCAACTTGGTCTTCTAAAAACACGTTTATGTCACACTACAAAATAGATCCGGCTCAATTAACTACGGTTGAGTTCGGAAGATCAATCATTCAATCCAACTCCTCTATACCTTGTACCTGAGTAAATAAAATGCTCTAAAAGCACCCACCCATGTAGCGAGTTATTTCCCATTGTGTGTGCTGCCATGATGCGTCAGGAAAACGGAAAATTGTATACTTACCTTCAGTAATTTTCCTTTCCTGACGCATCCCATGGCAGCACACGGAATCCCACCCTTCTAAGGTGATAGTTACTGAGAATGCAGCGGTGGGCTCCTCTTCAAAACTTATAGCTAACCAGTCCTATCAGGTTGTGGAGGCGGAGTCACAACCCATTGTGTGTGCTGCCATGGGATGCGTCAGGAAAGGAAAATTACTGAAGGTAAGTATACAATTTTCCGTTGTCTGTTCGCGTGTTCCGAACGTGTCCGTCTCATCCCTAGTGAATAACAACATTTGTTCTCACAATGCCATCTTAAAGTCTGTGAGATATATTAGGCAGTAAGTAAACATGCTGTCCATTAAGTTGATGTGTTGAAAGCAGAAAAAATAGGCATCGCATTTTGTTGTGTATGGGGCTGCATAGCTGTAGACCGGTCAGGGTGCTCATGCTGACCCATGTCCATAGCCAAAAGCGCCTACAATAGGCACGTAAACCAATCAGATTTGGACCAAGAGAAGAAGATGGCCTGGTTTGATAAATAATGTCTTCTTTTACTTAATCTGAATGGCTGAGTGAGTGTGTGCTTACCTGGGGAAGAGATGTCACCAAGATGCACTATAGAAAGAAGACAAGCTGGTAGAGCCAGTATGATGCTTTGGGCTATGTTCTGTCAGGAAACCTTGGTCCTGCCATTCATATGGATGTTACTTTGACACATACCACCTACCTAAACATTGTTGCTGACCAAGTGGCGGCACAGTGGTGTAGTATGGGTGGCACAGTGGTGTAGTGGATAGCACGTTTGCCTAGCAGTAAGAAGGGTCGCTGGTTCAAATCCCAACCATGACACTACCTGCCTGGAGTTTGCATGTTCTCCCTGTGCCTGCGTGGGTTTCCTCCCACACTCCAAAAGACATGCTGGTAGGTTAATTGGATCCTGTATAAATTGTCCCTAGTATGTATAAATGTGAGTTTAGGGATCTTAGATTGTAAGCTCCTTGAGGGTAGGGACTGATGTGAATGTACAATGTATATGTAAAGCGCTATGTAAAGTGACGGCACTATATAAGTACCTGAAATAAATAATAAATACACCCTTTCATGGAAACAGTATTTCCTGATAGTGTTCTCATTCAGTTGGATAATATGCCCAGCCACACTGCAAAAATGGTTCAAGAATAGTTTGAGGAACACAATAACAAGTTTGAGGTGTTGACTTGGCCTCTAGATCTCAATCCATTGAGCATCTGTAGAATGTACTGAAAAAACAAGTACGATCCATGGAGGCCTTGGTGCCAAATACCACAACATACCTTCAGAGTATGTTGTTTGGGACCTAAATGTTGGTAGAGATGTCTGCTGCCACTTATACATGAGTATTTGATAGAAGAATGTTTGTTGTTAGTCCAATACCCAGTTCCCTGGAATGCTGTAGTACAAGGTTCACAGGTTTATTGTAGCTTAGGAAATTATGTGAATGTGCTTTCTCTTTTGGTACAGCTCACCTTTAACACTCTGTTTATTGTTCCCAGTTATTCAATCACTGAGCTCAAGCAGTGTCAGATATGGCAGAAGGAGAGGGGCATAGTTTTCAGAATGTGACAGAGCCTTCTGATTCCAACAGGTAAATATGTAATTATAGCAATATGTTTAAAGCTGAATTTTATTCTGCATGTTTTTTTGCCTTCCCTGGTTCCTATTTCGCCCCATATCAACATGCTAATATATTTTTACAGAAAACCTTTTTGTTTTGTTTTTTACATACAGTATGTTAGATCTAGTGATGTAATCACTGGTTCTCTGTGCTTCCCTATGTTATGCAGCCAGATCATGACTAGTGCAAGGGGCTGGCAAGGTGCTGTACATAGGTAGCTGCCTGAAAACATCACAGCACCCTGCCTCAGTACTCCTCTCAAGAGCCCTCAGCCCTGATTCAAGCAGTGGCTGACTCTTCAGAGCAGTTAAGCAAATATCAAAGTGCCTTCATAGGTGGCTTTCAGCTTGGAGGAGTTGTCTAACATACAAGCTCAAATCTCAGACTGACAGCATTAACTGGAATAATTGCATGTGAAAAACGACATCACTGCTTAATATATACAGTGCCTTGAAAAAAGTATTCATACACCTTGAAATTTTCCACATTTTGTCATGTTACAACCAAAAATGTAAATGTGTTTTATTGGGATTTTATGTGATACATGGTTTTCAAAATTTTTTACAAATAAATATGTGAAAAGTGTGGGGTGCATTTGTATTCAGCCCCCCGAGTCAATACTTTGTAGAACCACCTTTCACTGCAATTACAGCTGCAAGTCTTTTTGGGGATGTCTTTACCAGCTTTGCACATCTAGAGAGTGACATTTTTGCCCATTCTTCTTTGTAAAATAGCCCAAGCTCTGTCAGATTGTATGGAGAGCGTCTGTAAACAGCAATTTTCTGGACTTTGACTGGGTCATTCTAACACGAATATGCTTTCATCTAAACCATTCCATTGTAGCTCTGGCTGTATGTTTAGGGTCATTGTCCTGCTGGAAGGTGAACCTTCGTCCCAGTCTTTTGCAGACTCTTAAGCCTCATACACACGATCGGACTTCCATCAGACTTTTCCGTGGATTTTTGTCCGAATGGGCGTTTTGCCGTGAGCTTGGTCTGCATACACACAGCAGAACATTTTCAGCCAACTTTCACCAAATCACGTGGTTTTCAGCTCTTTACAGCCACCCTTTGGGCAACTTCTGCTACTGTTGACTGATGTTTAGCATTGGTTCTGAGCATGCGTTTTTTTACTTTGGACTTTAGTCCTATGGACTTGTGTACACACGATCGGATTATCCTCCATCGGACATTTGTTGTCAAAGTTTGAGAGCATGCACAGTGAACATTTGTCCGTTGAAAAAGCACCAACAATTGTCCGATGGAGCATACAGACGGTCGGATTATCTGATAAAACAGGTCCGTTGGACCGTTGTTGTGGAAAAGTTTGATCGTGTGTATGGGCCTTAACAGGTTTTCTTCTCAGATTGCCCTGTATTTGGCTCCATCCATCTTCCCATCAACTCTGACCAGTTTCCCTGTCCCTGCTGAAAAAAAGCATCCCCACATGATGCTGCCACCAATATATTTCACAGTGGGGATGGTGTGTTCAGGGTGATGTGCAGTGTTTGTTTTCCGACACACATAGCGATTTGCTTTTAGGCCAAAAAGTTACGATTTGGTCTCATCTGACCAGAGCACCTTCTTCCACATGTTTGCTGTGTCCCCCACATGGCTTCTCACAAACTGCAAACAGGACTTCTTATGGCTTTCTTTCAACAATGGCTTTTTTCTTGCCATTCTTCCATAAAGGACAGATTTGTGGAGTGCACGACTAATATTTGTCCTGTGGACAGATTCTCCCACCTGAGCTGTGGATCTCTGCAGCTCCTCCAGAGTTACCATGGGCCTCTTGGCTGCTTCTCTGATTAATGCTTTCCTTGCCCAGCCTGTCAGTTTAGGTGGGCGGCCATGTCTTAGTAGGTTTGCAGTTGTGCCATACTCTTTCCATTTTCAGATGATGGATTGAACAGTGCTCCGTGAGCAGTGTTAATTTCGCAGACTAAAATATTTTTGTAGATTAAATTAATACTATTTTAGTTGACTAAAATACAACTAAAACTAAAACAATTGAGATGACAAAAATATGACTAAAACGAAAATGGCATTTTAGTCAAAAGACTATGATTAAAACTAAATTGAATGTTTTTTTTGGGGGAAAATAGTTTTTATTCAACATTTTAAACAAGACATACAGTACAAAAACATACAAAACATCCCAGCATCCCCCCCTTCACTCCCCTGTGCAACATTCCATAAAGTGCTGGAGCATAATCAAAACTAGTAGCCCTCAGAACAGAACATCATTGTACTGGAATAGTATAAACTGGAGTCTCAGGTAGTCTGACAACTGCTTGGTCACATTCAAAATTTCAGTTCACCTAGTTCCCAAATAGAACAATACTACGATAATCAGTCCCTTGGACAGTTAGGCTAGAGTATCATTAGCCGAAAGCCAGCACTGACATGCCTTCTTGAACTTTTTGGGACAACCCCTGCTTAGATATGTTGCTTTGTAGAAGGGCAGTGCTTTATTGACAATGCCCTTCCAGTAAGACACTGTGGGAGGTTGAGGCATTTTCCAGCATAATAAGATGGCTTTGCATGCGTAGAACAGAGAAAGGGATATTATGGTCCTTTCGGCCCTACATAGTGCCACCTCCTCCACCAGTCCCAGCAAGCTGTAGGTGTGAGAACAGCCTGCGAAGGTTAGTGTCCGTAGACTTCTGGGGGATGAAACCCGTTTGGTCTATGTCCACCAAGGTAGTGATAACTGGTGACAGCCTGGTAGCCAGTATCTTCGTCAAGATCTTTAAAACCTGATTTAGGAGAGCTATAGGCCTATATGAAGAGCAGGACAAAGGATCTTTGCCCGGTTTAAGGAACAGAATCACCTGAGCCTCCATAAGGGAGTCTGGGAGAAATGTATTTTCCAGACAGAATTTAAACAAGGCCCTAAGTCTCGGGACCAGAACCTCCTGTACCTGGAGATTTGTGAGGGGGGGGGGGAGGCCTTAATAGCAGTTTCAATCTCTTTCACCGTGATCTTGGCCTCCAGGTTATTTCTATCTGTTTTAGAAAGAACAGGAATATTCAGGGACGACAGTAAAGCTTCCAAGTCCTGTTCATTGTTAGCCAGAATAGGAGCAATGCTTTATAGTAGTCCACAAAAGTGTCCAAAATGGCAGTTGGACCTGTGAGTATATCCCCCTGCGTGTTTTAAATACAAGGTATATTTGGCTGGATTCTGTTTCGCAACTAACATAGCTATTAACTTTCCGTTCTTATCACCTTGTTCAAAGACAGATTCAGCCCTTTTTGTCCAAGAAGTATGCGTCAGCTCAGTGTAGTGCAGCGCCAGAAGACAGCGAGCCTCTAACAATTCTATCTACGTTATATCTGACTGGTCAGTTGCATGAGCTAGTTCACAAGCCCTTTCCTTATTCTGTAGTTCCTGCAACTTGATATTGAAAGCCTTACAAGCCTGTTTAATGGCTGAGATATACTGTCCACGCATATACGCCTTGAAGGCATCCCATACAATAGGTAAAGTAGTTGAAGCGAGGTTGTCCTCCCAGTAGCCCGAGAAATATGGCGCCACTGACTCCACCTCCAACGAACCTGGGTTCTACCTCCATGCCACCCCCCCAATCTGCAAGGGGAGACTAATGTGTACAGATAAAGGTGTATGAACCGACAAACCACCAGCTAGATAATTGGCTCCCCTCACCAACTGCAGCATGGGGGCATTGGCAAACCCCAGATCAATCCATGAGGAAGATCTTTGGGTTTTAGATAAATGTGAGAAACTCCTGGTAGTAGGATTTTTCCATCTCCACAGCTCCGTTAAGGAAACAGTAGTCACCCACAGATGCCGCCCTAGATGTATTAGAGGTGTCCAGGGCGGCACTTAATATGGCATTGAAGTCACCTGCTATAATAAGGGGTAAATGCATGAAGGGAGCCAACTTGCCTATCAATCCTATAACACCTGTATCTGAAATGGGGTGGAACATAGAGGTTTACCAGCACCATTTTATTCATGTATAGATCAGCAGCAACTATCAAATACTGACCTCCGGGGTCACATATAACTTGATGTATGGTACAGGGACCATCTTACTGATTAGAATAGCTACCCCCTGGCGTACGTGGAGTAATTAGCGTGTAACGCACGCTGGATCCAGGAGTGGTGCAGGATCAGAAGCCTGTTTCCATCCAAATGCATCTCCTGCAGAAGCACCACATGGGACTTAAGTGGTTTCAAGTATTGGAACATCAAAGCTCGACGGAATTTATCGTTCAAACCTTTGACGTTCCAAGATACTAAATTAATAGTTGGCCCCGCCACGAGCATACATTAGCAAGACATAAGTTATGCAGTATGTTAGCATTGCAGAATGAAGTGACCAAGAGACCCCTAAGGGTCTGAAATTAACCGTGCGTATAGGTAACCAAGGGCCCAGTATGAAACATGGCACATTCCCTTAAAACAAGAACCCAGTCCCATGTAACTCCCTGCTGCAGTGTATGAAACTGAAACCTGTACATGCAGCTTGTTCCTAAAACTTGTCCCAAAACAGTAGAGAAGTGTGACCATGAAAAACGGTCTAAAACAAAACAGAAAAATATGTAAAGAAAAATTTCCTGTGTCCGACAGTCTGGAAAACGTAGGTGTTTGTGCCACCACTGCTCCATACTTCAATCAAGGATATCCCTAGAACCCATGTAGGATGCAGGACTCTCCTGTCCTCCAGTAGGTGTGCAACCCCCACAGGAAAAATATTTTGTGAGCCTTGGGGTACAGTCCAGGCCAGTCAGCGACATAGTGATAACAGAAACTAGATAGTGAGCAACATAGGCAACTAGTGTACCCCCCACATAGGATTATCATAAGCAGCCCTGCCCACCACAAAGGATCCCCAGTTGCAGAAAACTGAATCTCCAACCACATGCTTACCAGCCCCGTTGTCACGTACCTGGTAGGTTGTGAGCCCGAAGTGCAGAGAAGGACCTCCCTTACAGCTCCCACTCCTGTTCCTCTGGAATGGAGACAGAAGGCCAGGAGTGAGGAGTGGTATGGGTGCCTGGCAGGATCGACAGTCACCGGAAGTTCAGGAGTGGTGACACCCTCTGGGTCCAGAAGCTGAAGAGGACGCTGGATCGCAGAGAGGACCCGGAGCCACAGCAGATAAGGAAGCAGGTAAGTAAGCAGGTAAGTAAGCAGGACTGGAACCAGGAACAAAGCAGCAGGTAGTAGCCTGGAAGGCTGGACTGGAACCTGGAACAAACAGCAGGTGGTAGCCTGGAACGCTGGACTGGAACCTGGAACAAGCAGCAGGTAGTAGCCTGGAACGCTGGACTGGAACCTGGAACAAGCAGCAAGTAGTAGCCTGGAACGCTGGACTGGAACCTGGAACAAGGCAGCAGGTAGTAGCCTGGAATGCTGGACTGGAACCAGGAACAAGGCAGCAGGTAGTAGACTGGAACGCTTGACTGGAACCAGGAACAAGGCAGCAGGTAGTAGACTGGAATGCTGGACTGGAACCAGGAACAAGGCAGCAGGTGGTAGACTGGAACGCTGGACTGGAACCAGGAACAAGGCAGCAGGTAGTAGACTGGAACGCTTGACTGGAACCAGGAACAAGGCAGCAGGTAGTAGACTGGAACGCTTGACTGGAACCAGGAACAAGGCAGCAGGTAGTAGACTGGAACACTGGATACAGGTATCAGACTGAGGGGTGGTCAAACAAGCCAGAGGTCGGTATCGGTCGATCAGCAGAGGTACCAGAGACAACACAGAGGGATGGTCAGGCAAGCCAAGAGGGTCTGGTGCAGGCGGATAGCAGGATGGTCTAACAGGAAGCCGGGTCAATAGCAGGGTACACAGGTCAGATCAGGTTAAGGCACACGGAACGCTGTAGAGCAGACAGCGGGGATGGACTGTGACAGGCCGGTTTAAATAGCCCGCCTGGCACTAGCGGGAGTGCGCGCGCGCGTGCCCGTGCGTGACAGCACCCGTGAACGCGCGCGCATGCGCAGTGGAACCCGCGGCCGAGTCCCCCTGCGTCTGGATCGCTGATTATTGGCAGGATCTTCATGACATTGCCCCCCCCCCAAGGGGCAGCCTCCGGATGCCCCTTTGAAGGAATTTCTCGAGATGGGCTCTTTTAAAAGATTGTAAAAGATTTTCAGCATGAATATTATCCTCGGGTTCCCAAGAATTTTCTTCTGGGCCGAACCCCCTCCATTTTATCAAAAATTGATTTTGGTTGCCTCTTCTCCTATGGTCCATGATAGCCTCCACCTCGAATTCTTCCTCCCCATCCACCAAAATTGGATCAGGAGGATCCGTACTTCGGCCTGGAAATGGGTTAGAAACAGAGGGTTTGAGTAGAGACACATGAAATACGGGATGCACTTTTAATGAATCCGGAAGTTCAAGTTCGTATACCACCTCATTAATCCTTCGCTTAACAGGAAATGGGCCAAGAAACTTGGGACCCAATTTCTTTGATGGGCAAGCCATCCTGAGATTTGCTGTAGATAACCATACCTGGTCCCCGGGTGTAAGTAACAGCTCACCTCGTCTCTTCTTATCAAAAGTTGCTTTATTATACTCCTGGGTCCTGGTCATGGTCTCCTGCAAAACTTGATTGTTGGAAGTGAAGAAGTCCAACCTCTCCTGAACTGCGGGTACTGTGCACTCTGGAAGAGAATTAGGCAGAAAAGAAGGGTGGTAACCATAATTTGCAAAAAATGGGGTTTGTTTGATAGCGGAATGAATAGAGTTGTTGTAGGCAAACTCGGCCAATGGAAGAACAGAAATCCAATCATCCTGGGCAAATGAAGAAAAACAGCGTAAATATTGTTCAAGAGTCTGGTTTGTTCTCTCTGTTTGCCCATTAGTCTGGGGGTGGTAAGCAGATGAAAATGAGAGTTCAATCTTCAATGTTTTGCATAGAGACCTCCAGAATCGGGAGGTAAACTGTACCCCCCGATCTGAAACGATATTAACCGGTACCCCATGGAGCCTGATGACTTCTCTAATGAATGCCTGTGCCGTTTCTGTAGCTGAGGGAGTGCCCTTCATTGGGACAAAGTGGGCCATCTTCGACAACCGGTCTACTATGACAAAAATTGAGGTGAAACCCCCAGCCGGAGGTAATTCCACAATAAAATCTATAGAAAGCATCTTCCAAGGCCTATCTGGGACAGGTAATGGCTTTAGCAAACCCCATGCCTTGGTCCTGTGCTCCTTGTTTCTGATACAGGTGGTACAGGATTCAACAAATCTCCTACAATCATCACGTAACTGAGGCCACCAAAAGGTACGCTGTACCAGATCAGTAGTTTTAGCCACTCCAAAATGCCCAGCAAAAGCATGGTCATGACAGAGTTCTAGTACTGAAACTCGTAGTTCTTCAGGTATAAAAATCCTATTCTCGTGCCATAATAACCCATCCTTAACTTGGAGTTCTGGCCTAATGGAAGACCCCAATTCTGCGGAAGCCTGCTTAATCCGGGAAAGCAGATCTCCCTGAAGCAAAAGAAAATTCCCCGGGGACAGAATGGTGTCCGGAGGGGAAACCTCTTGGGGCTTTTGAAACATCCTGGATAGGGCATCAGGCTTGGTATTCTTGGAACCAGGGCGATAAGTGACATGAAAAGAGAACCTGGAGAAAAAGAGGGCCCACCTGGCTTGGCGTGGCTTCAATCTTTTTGCAGACCTCAAATACTCCAGGTTCTTATGATCTGTAAAAATTAAGACTGGATGAGCGGCACCCTCTAGCAGATAGCGCCACTCCTCCAACGCGGATTTGATAGCCAATAATTCTCTGTCACCTACATCATAATTTCTCTCTGCCGTGGACAATTTACGAGAGAAGAAGGCCACAGGATATAACAGTGCCTTAGTTCCCTGCCTTTGGGACAACACTGCCCCTACTGCAATTTCGGATGCGTCCACCTCTAGTACAAATGGCAGAGAGGAATCTGGATGTTTTAGCACGGAAGCAGAGGTAAAAAGGCCCTTGAGAGTCTCGAAAGCCTTTTGAGCCTCAGCAGACCAGTGGAAACGTGTGCCCTGTTTAGTTAGCTGTGTGATGGGTGTGATGATGGCTGAAAACCCCTTAATAAATTTGCGGTAGAAATTAGCGAATCCAACGAATCGCTGGATCCCCTTCTTATCTGTTGGGACTGGCCAGTCTAGTACTGCAGTGACCTTTTGGGGGTCCATCTTAATGCCCTTGCTGGAAATGATTAACCCCAAAAATGGAATACTTTCCTGTTCAAATTCACATTTCTCAGCTTTTGCATATAGACCGTGTTGTCGAAGCCGGGCCAATACACTTCTGACGTGCCTGCGATGGGATTCAAGGGAACAAGAAAAAATTAGTATGTCGTCTAAATAGACGATAACTAACAGATCTAGAAAGTCTCGTAAAACATCATTGATGAAGTACTGGAATGTAGCAGGAGCATTGCACAGCCCAAACGGCATCACAAGGTATTCAAAATGTCCATAACGGGTACGAAAGGCGGTTTTCCATTCGTCTCCATCCCTAATACGAACCAAATTGTAGGCTCCGCGGAGGTCAAGCTTAGTGAATATGGTAGCTGTCCCAAGTCTTTGGAACAGCTCTGGTACCAGAGGAAGAGGGTAACGGTTCTTTACAGTGATTTTGTTCAGCTCACGGTAATCCACACATGGTCTGAGGGTCTTGTCTTTCTTTTGTACGAAGAAGATACCTGCACCTGCTGGAGACGTGGATGGACGAATGAAGCCTTTCTTTAGATTCTCATCGATATATTCTTTTAAAGCCCCTTGTTCCACTTCTGTTAAAGGAAATATTCTTCCAAAAGGTATCTCGGCACCGGGGAGTAATTCGATAGGACAGTCATAGGCCCGGTGAGGGGGTAAGACCTCTGCCCCCTGCTTGCTGAATACATCTAAGAAATCATGATATGCAGAAGGGATGGAAAGGTGCAGACTAGGATCTGTGTTTAAACAGAGCAAGGTAGGATTCTTCTGAGTGTCCTGAAGTCTACAAGACTGTTGGCAGTATGGGGAGGAAAAGGTAACCTCACCTGTGATCCAATTAATGTCAGGATTGTGGGCCTGTAACCATGGCATGCCGAGGATTATGGGGAACATAGGTGAAGCGATGATATCTAGGCGTAACAGTTCTTGATGAGAATTGGAGATGGAAACGGGTATTGGAACAGTCTCTTGGGTAACAGGCCCTGACTTAATGGCTGTTCCATCAGCTAGATGAATGGAGAGTCCATGGGTCTTAGGCAACAGAGGTATCCGGTGTTGGGTAGCAAAAAGAGAGTCCATGAAACAACTACAAGCTCCAGAGTCAATAATGGCGGCTATTTGCAGGGTCTCTCCTGGAAGCTGTAACAGGAGAGAGAGAGCAAGATGAGTAGTGTTCTTAACCAGAGGTGCAACATAGTCAGAGGACAGAGATAGGCACTTACGGAGTTTAAGGGGACAGTTCCTGACATAGTGCCCAGGTTCCCCACAATACAGGCACAGATTATTCACCCGACGACGCTGTCGTTCCTCCTGAGTAAGAGAAGGCCGCAGAACCCCTAATTGCATTGGCTCAGGTGGGTTAAATGTAGACATTGGTGGTGCTGGTGATGTATGATGGGGAACTTTAGGGGTAACCCAAGTCGGGCGAGAGGTTCCCATTGCTCTCTCAGTCCTTCGTTCTCTTAGACGTCGATCGATCTGGATGGTTAGATCGATCAATGCGATCAAAGTCTGTGGGGTACCCACCCTGGCCAATTCATCTTTCAAAGGGTCAGAAAGTCCCATTCGAAACTGATAGCGGAGAGCCGCATCATTCCAGTTCGTGTCTACACTCCACTTTCTGAACTCCACCACACAGTCTTCTGCAGCCCTGCGACCCTGCTGAAGGGTGTGCAAAGCCGCTTCTGCAGTCACGGACAGCTGGGGGTCATCATACAGCTGACCTAGTGCGTCAAAGAAGGCGGAGAGGTTAGTCAAGGATACGTCCTTTTGCTCCAAGAGGCGGTGGGCCCAGGTTTGGGGGTCACCAGAAAGCAGAGAGACTACGTAGCCCACCTTAGTAGCCTCAAGGGAAAAGGTACGTGGCTGAAGAGCAAAGAACAGTTCACAGGAGTTGCGGAAAGCCCTGAATTTGAGGCGATTTCCGGAAAAACGTTCAGGCGTCGGGACCTTGGGTTCTGGAGGGAGCATCACCACTGTTGAGGAAGGCCCGACTGAAGGAGCAGAAGCGGAAGGAACTCCCTGAGCCCCAATGGGATTAGACAAGGTTAACACTCGTTCCTCCAGCCTGGTGTATCCTTGCTGCAGATTCTTGACTGCTTCAGTCAATCCTGCCAGGTGTGCACAGAGTTCCTCCATGGGAGACGTTCCCTGCTCAGGCTCAGACATGGCTGTCTGCTACTGTCATGTACCTGGTAGGTTGTGAGCCCGAAGTGCAGAGAAGGACCTCCCTTACAGCTCCCACTCCTGTTCCTCTGGAATGGAGACAGAAGGCCAGGAGTGAGGAGTGGTATGGGTGCCTGGCAGGATCGACAGTCACCGGAAGTTCAGGAGTGGTGACACCCTCTGGGTCCAGAAGCTGAAGAGGACGCTGGATCGCAGAGAGGACCCGGAGCCACAGCAGATAAGGAAGCAGGTAAGTAAGCAGGTAAGTAAGCAGGACTGGAACCAGGAACAAAGCAGCAGGTAGTAGCCTGGAAGGCTGGACTGGAACCTGGAATAGAGTTGCCACCTCATCCCTTTAAACCCGAACACATATGAATTACACACGTTCTGAGGCTAATTAAATGCAGATAAGGCACCAAGTGAGATTAATTACCACCTTAATCAGCCACAGAACCTGTGTAAGTCATATGTGTTCGGGTTTAAAGGGATGAGGTGGCAACCATAACCTGGAACAAACAGCAGGTGGTAGCCTGGAACGCTGGACTGGAACCTGGAACAAGCAGCAGGTAGTAGCCTGGAACTCTGGACTGGAACCTGGAACAAGCAGCAGGTAGTAGCCTGGAACGCTGGACTGGAACCTGGAACAAGGCAGCAGGTAGTAGCCTGGAATGCTGGACTGGAACCAGGAACAAGGCAGCAGGTAGTAGACTGGAACGCTTGACTGGAACTAGGAACAAGGCAGCAGGTAGTAGACTGGAATGCTGGACTGGAACCAGGAACAAGGCAGCAGGTGGTAGACTGGAACGCTGGACTGGAACCAGGAACAAGGCAGCAGGTAGTAGACTGGAACGCTTGACTGGAACCAGGAACAAGGCAGCAGGTAGTAGACTGGAAGGCTTGACTGGAACCAGGAACAAGGCAGCAGGTAGTAGACTGGAACGCTGGATACAGGTATCAGACTGAGGGGTGGTCAAACAAGCCAGAGGTCGGTATCGGTCGATCAGCAGAGGTACCAGGGACAACACAGAGGGATGGTCAGGCAAGCCAAGAGGGTCTGGTGCAGGCGGATAGCAGGATGGTCTAACAGGAAGCCGGGTCAATAGCAGGGTACACAGGTCAGATCAGGTTAAGGCACACGGAACGCTGTAGAGCAGACAGCGGGGATGGAGTGTGACAGGCCAGTTTAAATAGCCCACCTGGCACTAGCGGGAGTGCGCGCGTGCCCGTGCGTGACAGCACCCGTGAACGCGTGCGCATGCGCAGTGGAACCCGCGGCCGAGTCCCCCTGCGTCTGGATCGCTGATTATTGGCAGGATCTTCATGACACCCGTATTCACAAACCATCGATCCAGTCATTGGCCTCCATAAGTGTATCGAAGTAACGTACGGTGCCCCGGTGGAGAACATGCAGTCGGCGGGGGGAAACATGATTTACTTGATGTCTTTTTCTCTGAGTCTACGTCTCACTTCATTAAAGGATCTGCAACGCTTCTGAACCTCAGCTGAAAAATGCAGGAAAAACATCACTTTGTTGTTTTCATAGGGTAATTCAGGGTGCTTCCGGGACTCTGCCAGGATCATATCTCTGTCACGAAAGTTTAATAAACGCACCAGGAACGGCCTTGGAGGTGTTCCCTCCAGGCGATGGTCAGTAGGTACTTTGTGAGCCCTTTCCACCACATAGGTAGGGGGCATGTCATGCAAGTGCAGCAACTATTTGAACAGGGATTCAGCAAAAACAGCAGGGCGAGAGCCCTCCGCACCCTCCGGCAGGCCCACCACACGAATGTTATTGCGCCTTTGTCTGTTCTCAACTTTGTCCACTTTATTGGCTAATGAAATCACCAGCAACTGTAGGTCTGCAAATTGTGAGGCCTGGGATCCCTGCTGATCTTCCACCGTGCTGATCCGGCCCTCTGGCTCTGTGAGCCTCCCTCTTAATTTGTCCAGGTCATAGCGGATCAGGGTGCATTCAGACGCCAGGTGTTCAATACGGACCTTCAGCATGGTCTTAAAGCCCTCAATGGCTGCCTGTATAGGCTTAGAGATGGAGTCCGGGGCTGCCCCTGAGAGCATGGGAGATAAAGGCGCTTCCAGCTCTGGAGAAGGAGACGCCATGTCTGGAGAGGATACCGCTGGGCTCTGCTCCATCCTTTGCCCACGTTGTGCGCAGAAAGTGGATGCCAAGATGGCGCCTGGTGAGTTAGCGGGCCGCCCCTTCTCAGGGCGCTGGGGCTTTAGGTCCTTTTGCGCCTTTCCCCGGCCTTTAGCAGACATGATCCCTGTGATAGGGGGATCCGGGATGCTTGGCGGAACAGATGGACATCTTGACAACGAAAATCGAGTCAGTAGTCAGGGATGATTGAACAGATCTGCACGGAGCTCTGAAGGCACTTGTCTTCTCCGACTCACATCCTGGCCACGCCCCCAACTAAATTGAAATTTGACGTCAAAATTAATACTGCACTACCACATAAGAATATGTAGTGGGCATCTACTAAGCTAGTAAAAGAAAATCTTTTTTCTTAATATTTAATGTTGGTGATTAGGGATGAGCCGAACACCCCCCGGTTCGGTTCGCACCAGAACCTGCGAACGGACCGTAAAAACGCACGAACGTTAGAACCCCATTGACGTCTAGGGGACTCGAACGTTCGAAATCAAAAGTGCTCATTTTAAAGGCTAATTTGCATGGTATTGTCCTAAAAAGGGTTTGGGGACCCGGGTCCTGCCCCAGGGGACATGTATCAATGCAAAAAAAACTTTTAAAAACGGCCATTTTTTCGGGAGCAGTGATTTTAATGATGCTTAAAGTAAAAAAAAAAAGTGAAATATTCCTTTAAATATCGTACCTGGGGGGTGTCTATAGTATGCCTGTAAAGTGGCGCGTGTTTCCCGTGTTTAGAACAGTCCCTGCACAAAATGTCATTTTTAAAGGAAAAATCTCATTTAAAACTGCTTGCGGGTTTAATGTAATTTCGGGTCCTGGCAATATGGATGAAAATCAGTGAGACAAACGGCATGGGTACCCCCCAGTCCATTACCAGGCCCTTTGGGTCTTGTATGGATATTAAGGGGAACCCCGCACCCAAATTAAAATAAGGAACAGCTCTGAACAGCAGTATACAGGCGGTGCAAACAAAACAGGGACTGTAGGTTTGTTGTTAAGTAGAATCTGTTTGTAATTTTGAACGGGTACATTTTTAACGTGTTTAGCTCCAGCCAAAAAATCTTTTTTAAGCTTTTTGGAAAACATAGGGAAGGGATTATCACCCCTGTGACATTTGTTTTGCTGTCTGTCCTCCTCTTCAGAAGATTTCACCTCACTTTTTGTCCCAATGACAAATGTTTTTTGAAAATTTGGGGTTTTTTGTGGAACAAGGATTGGAAAGCATCAGTGGAAAGGAGAAATGTTTTTCCCATATTAACTCTTACAGGAGAGAATTTCCCTTCCTAGGGGTAGATTTCAACTCACTTCCTGTTGTCTCCTTCCGTTTGCAAGTAGGAGTCGTTTGTAAGTTAGATGTTTGAAAGTAGGGGCCTGCTCTATATACTCAGCAGAAATTTGGGCCTTAGGTGTTGTTGTGGCCACAACACTGTAAGCCCTCACAGGGCCCTGCTGTGAAATATTAGATCAAGAATTGTAATTACATGCCCTGTTGAACAAGGGCAGAAAAATTGGGCCTTTGGTGGTGGTGGTGGTGCTGGTGCCACAACACTGTAAGTCCTCACAGACACTCTAGTTGGAATGCAGGAACGAGCCCTGCTGCAAAGTATTGCATCAAAAATTGTAATTACACACCCCTGTTAAACAGGGGCTGAAAAATTGGGCCTTAGGCACTGGTGCTGGTGCCACAACACTGCAACCCCTCACAGATACTCTAGTTGGAACACAGAAACGAGCCCTGCTGCAAAGTATTGCATCAAAAATTGTAATTACACGCCCCTGTTAAACAGGGGCTGAAAAATTGGGCCTTAGGCACTGGTGCTGGTGCCACAACACTGCAACCCCTCACAGATACTCTAGTTGGAACGCAGAAATGAGCCCTGCTGCAAATTATTGCATCGAAAATTGTAATTACACGCCCCTGTTAAACAGGGGCTGAAAAATTGGGCCTTAGGCACTGGTTCTGGTGCCACAACACTGCAACCCCACACAGATACTCTAGTTGTAACGCAGAAACGAGCCCTGCTGCAAAGTATTGCATCAAAAATTGTAATTACACGCACCTGTAAAACAGGGGCTGAAAAATTGGGCCTTAGGCACTGGTGCTGGTGCCACAACACTGCAACCCCTCACAGATACTCTAGTTGGAATGCAGAAACGAGCCCTGCTGCAAAGTATTGCATCAAAAATTGTAATTACACGCCCCTGTTAAACAGGGGCTGAAAAATTGGGCCTTAGGCACTGGTGGTGGCGCCCAGAACCAAAAATGTCAGCTATCAGCGTGATCATTGAGGAGGAAGAGGATAATTACTCAGGGATAGTCACTCAGAATCAGCATAGGCAGTCTTTGAAGGGATCTGAGATTTCAAAAAAAATCATTCGGTTACATCAGCATCAGGTGCTTGGTAGCTGGTGGTGATCCAAGACTGATTCATTTTTATGAAGGTCAGTCGATCGACCGAGTCGGTGGACAGACGCACCCTGTGATCGGTTACAAAGCCTCCAGCAGCACTGAATGTGCGTTCCGAAAGAACGCTGGATGCAGGACAGGCCAGTAGCTCAATTGCATACTGTGCAAGCTCTGGCCAGTGATCCATCCTCAAGACCCAGTAACCCAGAGGATTTTCGGTGGGAAAGGTGTCCAAGTCAGATCTTGCCCCTAGGTATTCCTGCACCATGTAAAACAGACGCTGGCGATGGTTGCTGGAACCGATCATACCTTGGGGCTGCGGACCAAAAAATTGTCTGAACGCATCGGTCAGATGGCCACCTTCTCCACCGCTCCTTCTTTGACTGGCCAAAGCCTCAGCAACACGTTGTCCAGAAACAGTAGTTTGTAACCTCCCAGTCTCTGGGAACGCGTTGCACAGACCTTTCTGCAAGGCCTCCCGAAGATGTTTCATCCTCTGCTCCCTCTGCGATGGCAAGATAAGGTCTGCAACCTTACCCTTGTAACAAGGATCAAGGAGGGTTGCCAGCCAGTATTGGTCCTTCTCCTTGATACCACGAATACGAGGATCCTTACGCAGGCTTTGCAGGATCAGGGAGGCCATGCAGCGTAGGTTTGTTGAGGCATTCGGTCCGGAGTCCGGAGGTTTAGCTGAACACTGTGAGGAGGACGCACCACACTAACTTGTAGTTTTAGCTGAACACTGTGAGCAGGACGCACTGCACTAACTTGTAGCTTTAGATGAACACTGTGCAGAGGTCTCACTACACTAACTTGTAGTTTTAGCTGAACACTGTGAGCAGGACGCACTGCACTAACTTGTAGCTTTAGATGAACACTGTGCAGAGGTCTCACTACACTAACTTGTAGTTTTAGCTGAACACTGTGAGCAGGACGCACTGCACTAACTTGTAGCTTTAGATGAACACTGTGCAGAGGTCTCACTACACTAACTTGTAGTTTTAGCTGAACACTGTGAGCAGGACGCACTGCACTAACTGTAAATAGTCTAGCTGCCTGACTGTGGTACTAATAGGATCAAAAGAACACCAGCAATTTTCTTCAGGTAGCTGTAAATACCGTAACAAGACAAGCCTGCCTGTCAGTAAGAAGATAACAGGAACGGATCTAGCTAAACTGAATACAGTGTATATATATATATATATATATATATATATATATATATATATATATATATGCAACACCTGGGATGCATATATATACACAATACACTGTAAGTGCAGCTAACTCATTGATTGTCCTGCCTAATATATCTAACTCAAATGAAATGACACTGTCTCTCTGTCTATCTATCTCTCTTTCAACGCTGGAACACACACTACACAGGGCCGCCGTGCAGGTGGCCTTATATAGTGTGGGGCGTGTTCTAAACCCCCTGAGCCATAATTGGCCAAAGCCACCCTGGTTTTGGCCAATTACAGCTCTCTCTACCAACGGCGCTGTGATTGGCCAAGCATGCGGGTCATAGTGCATGCTTGGCCAATCATCAGCCAGCAATGAACTGCGATGCCGCAGTGAATTATGGTCCGTGATGCGCCACACGAATTTGGCGCGAAAGGCCCATAACGTTCGGAATTCGGCGAACGGGCGAACAGACGATGTTCCAGTCGAACGTGGGTTCGACTCGAACACGAAGCTCATCCCTATTGGTGATATACTCAAGTAACATGCAATGGCATTACAGGCAATAGAGTTTACAGTTTTTTGTTTTTTTTATATTTTCAAATTGTACTTCTGCATGTCAAAAAGCAATATATTTGTTTGTTTATGAAATTTGTTTTTTTTTTATAAGGACGTTATATATCGCAACAGCTAAATCTGTGTCTGTAGTGCATGTTCAAATCTTAACACCATAAATGGTAACATGTTATTAGATTTTTACTCCAGGAGTATATAATGAGTTTGGCAATTCTAAATAAATGCTTAAATAATGCATTCAAATGTAACTAAACCTATTAGATTTTAGATGTCTAAAATGTACTGGAGATTTTAATAATCTAAAATATGACTAAAACAAAAACAATTCAGACAACTAAAATACGACTAAAACTAAAATGGCATTTTAGGCAAAAGACTATAACTGAAACGAAATCGAAATTTGATGTCAAAACTAATGCCCCGTACACACGATCGGACATTGATCGGACATTCCGACAACAAAATCCTAGGATTTTTTCCGACGGATGTTGGCTCAAACTTGGTCACACAAAGTTGTCGGAAAATGTACACACGATCAGAAATTCCGACAACGGATTTTGTTGTCGGAAAATTTTATAGCAAGCTCTCAAACTTTGTGTGTCGGAAAATCTGATGGAAAATGTGTGATGGAGCCTACACACGGTCGGAATTTCCGACAACAAGGTCCTATCACACATTTTCCGTTGGAAAATCCGACCGTGTGTACGGGGCATAACACTGTCTGTGAGATGTTCAAAGCTTGGGATATTTTTTTTTATAACCTAACTCTGCTTTAAACTTCTCCACAACTTCCCTGACCTGTCTGGTGTGTTCCTTGGGCTTCATGATGTTGTCTGTTCACCGAGGTTCTCTAACAAACCTCTGATATTTATTTGAAAAAAAAAAATTGAAAACCATTTTCCTTCTACTTTACAATTATGTGCCACTTTGTGTTGGTCTATCTCATAAAATCCCAATAAAATACATTTACGTTTTTGGTTGTAACATGCCAAAATGTGGAACATTTCAAGGGGTATGAATACTTTTTCAAGGCACTGTAGGAGCAGCAAAAAAACAATGAACTATAGCAGCCTTCAAATTTTTCACTCGCCTACTCGCATTTTGCGAGTGGAAGATGAGGGCTGGCGAGCGTGGGCTGCCTTGGAGCTGGGGTGGGGTTGAATGGGAGCTCTTCTCCCAGTGATCGCCCAGAGGAAGAGAAAAGAGAGAGCCGGCCGGATCATCAGAGCGTGGAACATTGCTCTAACACAGTGGTTCTCAACTCCTGTCCTCAGGACCCACTAACAGGCCAGGTTTGCAAGATAACTGAAATACATCACAGGTGATATCATTTGCTGCTCAGTGATTGCAGTATTCTAGTCTGCATCTCCCCCAAGGTAATACTTAAAATCTGGCCTGTTGGTGGGTCCCGAGGACTGGAGTTGAGAACCACTGCTCTAACAGCTTTCATTTCAGTTGCTCTGTGTTTCTCGCACTCGCTGTCACATAGTAGCATTGATGGACACAGGTAGGCTGCATTGATGGACACGGGTAGGCTGCATTGATGGACACAGGTTTGGCTGCATTGATGGACACAGGTGAAATAGCATTGATTGACACAGGTGAAGTAGCATTGATGGACACAGGTAGGCTGCATTGATGGACACGGGTAGGCTGCATTGATGGACACAGGTTTGGCTGCATTGATGGACACAGGTTTGGCTGCATTGATGGACACAGGTTTGGCTGCATTGATGGACACAGGTTTGGCTGCATTGATGGACACAGGTTTGGCTGCATTGATGGACACAGGTAAGGCTGCATTGATGGACACAGGTGAGGCTCCATTGTTGGGCACAGGTGAAGCGGCATTGATGAACACAGGTAGGCTACAATGTTGGGCACAGGTGAAGTGGCATTTATGGATACAGGTAGGCTGAATTTTTGGACACAGGTGAGGTTGCACTCATGGGCACTGATAAAGTTGTTGTTAATATTTATTTTTATAACTTAATTCTGCAAAAAACATTTAAGTGTCATTTCATGAGATCATTTATGAGGGCATGTTTAGGGGTGGAATTAGGGGAAGGGTGGGGTAGGGGTTGGATGGGGCAACTGTTGGCGAGTAACCCTTGAGGCCTGGCTAGTAGCTCAGGACTTGAAATTTTGAGCCCTGAACTATAGCATCCTACTAACACAGGCTTAGTCTGCTTTTGCCTGTATCACATCTCTGGATATGCATGGCTTCAATATGCTTTTCATCTGCTTTTGCTTATAACCAATTAAAGTGATTAAGGCTTTTTTAATTCAAAAAGAGTTTTTACTTACCTGCTCTGTGCATCGATATTGCACAGAGCAGTACCTTACTTCCTCTTCTGGAACTCCCCTGCCACGCTCTCTGCACCTTCTTCCTACAAGTGTTCCCTTATCAAGCCATGTGCTATTTGGGCACCCGTGCATTTGTGCTTCCGAGCTGGGATGTGTGCATCTATAGACACACACTGCACTGGCAAGCCAAGTCTCCTCTCCTTCCTCACAGGAGTTTGACTGACAGCAGCAGGAGTTTATGGCTCCCACTGCTCTCAGAGGGCTCCATTCATGAAGCGGTATTTTCTTCTTTAAAATTGTGGTAAAATAGCTCAGTGTTTTTTCAAAAAAGTTTATTTGCAATTCACAGAAAAGGCTACTAAAATACTGCATGTTGTATTTCATCTAAATATGCAGTATTTTTCTCATTAAACCATTCTGTATTTTATTTCATGCGATATCCAGTGTGATAAATACAGTGGAGAAGAATTAGAACCCCTGTCAGTTTTTAGTGCTAATAAAGAGATAAAATGGTTTAAACTGTAGAAATATGCCAACTCACAAGTCAGTGCGCTCCCTGCAGCAGATGTATTAACCACTTGCCGACCGCCTAACGCAGATATACTGCGGCAGAATGGCACGGGCAGGCAGAATCACGTACCCGTACGTGATCTGCCTCCCGCGGGCGGGGGGTCCGATCGGACCCCCCCCCCGGTGCCAGCGGCGGTCGGCATTTGACTGGGAGCGTCGGGAGGCGAGGGGGAGACCATCCGATCGTGGCCCCCCCTCGCGATCGCTCCCAGCCAATGGGAATCCTCCTCTGCCTGTGTGTAGTTTCACACAGGCAGAGGATGTGATGTCATCTCTCCTCGGCCTGGCAGTTTCCGTCCCAGCGCCGAGGAGAGAAGACAAGTAAGTGCACACAACACAAACACACACAGTAGAACATGCCAGGCATACTTTACACCCCCGATCCCGCCCAATTGCCCCCCATCCCCCCCCAATCACCCCCCCCCCCCCTGTCACAAACTGACACCAGCAGTATTTTTTTTTTTTTTTCTGATTACTGCATGGTGTCAGTTTGTGACAGTTACAGTGTTAGGGCAGTGAGTATTACCCCCCTTTAGGTCTAGGGTACCCCCCTAACCCCCCCTAATAAAGTTTTAACCCCTTGATCACCCCCTGTCACCAGTGTCACTAAGCGATCATTTTTCTGATCGCTGTATTAGTGTCACTGGTGACGCTAGTTAGGGACGTAAATATTTAGGTTCGCCGTCAGCGTTTTATAGCGACAGGGACCCCCATATACTACCTAATAAATGTTTTAACCCCTTGCTTGCCCCCTAGTTAACCCTTTCACCACTGATCACCGTATAACCGTTACGGGTGACGCTGGTTAGTTTGTTTATTTTTTATAGTGTCAGGGCACCCGCCGTTTATTACCGAATAAAGGTTTAGCCCCCTGATCGCCCGGCGGTGATATGCGTCGCCCCAGGCAGCGTCAGATTAGCGCCAGTACCGCTAACACCCACGCACGCAGTATACGCCTCCCTTAGTGGTATAGTATCTGTACGGATCAATATCTGATCCGATCAGATCTATACTAGCGTCCCCAGCAGTTTAGGGTTCCCAAACACGCAGTGTTAGCGGGATCAGCCCAGATACCTGCTAGCACCTGCGTTTTGCCCCTCCGCCCGGCCCAGCCCACCCAAGTGCAGTATCAATCGATCACTGACACTTACAGAACACTAAACGCATAACTGCAGCGTTCGCAGAGTCAGGCCTGATCCCTGCGATCGCTAACAGTTTTTTTGGTAGCGTTTTGGTGAACTGGCAAGCACCAGCCCCAGGCAGCGTCAGGTTAGCGCCAGTACCGCTAACACCCACGCACGCAGCATACACCTCCCTTAGTGGTATAGTATCTGAATGGATCAATATCTGATCTGATCAGATCTATACTGGCGTCCCCAGCAGTTTAGGGTTCCCACAAATGCAGTGTTAGCGGGATCAGCCCAGATACCTGCTAGCACCTGCGTTTTGCTCCTCCGCCCGGCCCAGCCCAGCCCACCCAAGTGCAGTATCGATCGATCACTGACACTTACAAAACACTAAACGCATAACTGCAGCGTTCGCAGAGTCAGGCCTGATCCCTGCGATCGCTAACAGTTTTTTTTGTAGCGTTTTGGTGAACTGGCAAGCACCAGCGGCCTAGTACACCCCGGTCGTAGTCAAACCAGCACTGCAGTAACACTTGGTGACGTGGCGAGTCCCATAAGTGCAGTTCAAGCTGGTGAGGTGGCAAGCACAAGTAGTGTCCCGCTGCCACCAAGAAGACAAACACAGGCCCGTTGTGCCCATAATGCCCTTCCTGCTGCATTCGCCAATCCTAATTGGGAACCCACCGCTTCTGCAGCGCCCGTACTTCCCCCATTCACATCCCCAACCAAATGCAGTCGGCTGCATGAGAGGCATTTTCTTTATGTCCTCCCGAGTACACCTACTCAGCGAACCCCCCCCAAAAAAAAGCGCGGATATAGGCGTGACACCCGCTATTATTGTCCCTCCTGTCCTGACAATCCTGGTCTTTGCATTGGTGAATGTTTTGAACGCTACCATTCACTAGTTGAGTATTAGCGTAGGGTACAGCACTGCACAGACTAGGCACACTTTCACAGGGTCTCCCAAGATGCCATTGCATTTTGAGAGACCCGAACCTGGAACCGGTTACCGTTATAAAAGTTAGTTACAAAAAAAAGTGTAAAAAAAAAAAAACACATACAAAAATATAAAATAAAAAAAAAATAGTTGTCGTTTTATTGTTCTCTCTCTCTCTCTATTCTCTCTCTATCGTTCTGCTCTTTTTTACTGTATTCTATTCTGCAATGTTTTATTGTTATTATGTTTTATCATGTTTGCTTTTCAGGTATGCAATTTTTTATACTTTACCGTTTACTGTGTTTTATTGTTAACCATTTTTTTGTCTTCAGGTACGCCATTCACGACTTTGAGTGATTATACCAGAATGATGCCTGCAGGTTTAGGTATCATCTTGGTATCATTCTTTTCAGCCAGCGGTCGGCTTTCATGTAAAAGAAATCCTAGCGGCTAATTAGCCTCTAGACTGCTTTTACAAGCAGTGGGAGGGAATGCCCCCCCCCCACCTTCTTCCGTGTTTTTCTCTGGCTCTCCTCTCTCAACAGGGAACCTGAGAATGCAGCTGGTGATTCAGCCAGCTGACCATAGAGCTGATCAGAGACCAGAGTGGCTCCAAACATCTCTATGGCCTAAGAAACCGGAAGCTACGAGCATTTTATGACTTAGATTTCGCCGGATGTAAACAGCGCCATTGGGAAATTGGGAAAGCATTTTATCACACCGATCTTGGTGTGGTCAGATGCTTTGAGGGCAGATTAGAAATCTAGGGTCTAATAGACCCCAATTTTTGCAAAAAAGAGTACCTGTCACTACCTATTGCTATCATAGGGGATATTTACATTCCCTGAGATAACAATAAAAATGATTTAAAAAAAAAAATGAAAGGAACAGTTTAAAAATAAGATAAAAAAATAATAATAATAAAGAAAAAAAAAAAAAAAGCACCCCTGTCCCCCCTGCTCTCGCGCTAAGGCGAACGCAAGCGTCGGTCTGGCGTCAAATGTAAACAGCAATTGCACCATGCATGTGAGGTATCACCGTGAACGTCAGATTGAGGGCAGTAATTTTAGCAGTAGACCTCCTCTGTAAATCTAAAGTGGTAACCTGTAAAGACTTTTAAAGGCTTTTAAAAATGTATTTAGTTTGTCGCCACTGCACGTTTGTGCGCAATTTTAAAGCATGTCATGTTTGGTATCCATGTACTCGGCCTAAGATCATCTTTTTTATTTCATCAAACATTTGGGCAATATAGTGTGTTTTAGTGCATTAAAATGTAAAAAAGTGTGTTTTTTCCCCAAAAAATGCGTTTGAAAAATCGCTGCGCAAATACTGTGTGAAAAAAAAAATGAAACACCCACCATTTTAATCTGTAGGGCATTTGCTTTAAAAAAAATATAATGTTTGGGGGTTCAAAGTAATTTTCTTGCAAAAAAAAATTATTTTTTTATGTAAACAATAAGTGTCAGAAAGGGCTTTGTCTTCAAGTGGTTAGAAGAGTGGGTGATGTGTGACATAAGCTTCTAGATGTTGTGCATAAAATGCCAGGACAGTTTAAAACCCCCCCAAATGACCCCATTTTGGAAAGTAGACACCCCAAGCTATTTGCTGAGAGTCATGTTGAGTCCATGGAATATTTTATATTGTGACACAAGTTGCGGGAAAGAGACAATTTTTTATTTTTTTTATTTTTTTTTGCGCAAAGTTGTCACTAAATGATATATTGCTCAAACATGCCATGGGAATATGTGAAATTACACCCCAAAATACATTCTGTTGCTTCTCCTGAGTACGGGGATACCACATGTGTGAGACTTTTTGGGAGCCTAGCCGCGTACGGGACACCGAAAACCAAGCACCGCCTTCAGGCTTTCTAAGGCCGTAAATTTTTGATTTCACTCTTCACTGCCTATCACAGTTTCGGAGGCCATGGAATGCCCAGGTGGCAAACCCCCCCCCCCCCCAAATGACCCCATTTTGGAAAGTAGACACCCCAAGCTATTTGATGAGAGGTATAGTGAGTATTTTGCAGACCTCACTTTTTGTCACAAAGTTTTGAAAATTGAAAAAAGAAAAAAAAAAAAAAATTTTTCTCGTCTTTCTTTATTTTCAAAAACAAATGAGAGCTGCAAAATACTCACCATGCCTCTCAGCAAATAGCTTGGGGTGTCTACTTTCCAAAATGGGGTCATTTGGGGGGGTTTTGTGCCACCTGGGCATTCCATGGCCTCCGAAACTGTGATAGGCAGTGAGGAGTAAAATCAAAAATGTACGCCCTTAGAAATCCTGAAGGCAGTGATTGGTTTTCGGGGCCCCGTACGCGGCTAGGCTCCCAAAAAGTCCCACACATGTGGTATCCCCATACTCAGGAGAAGCAGCTAAATGTATTTTGGGGTGCAATTCCACATATGCCCATGGCCTGTGTGAGCAATATATCATTTAGTGACAACTTTTTGTAATTTTTTTTTTTTTTTTGTCATTATTCAATCACTTGGGACAAAAAAAATGAATATTCAATGGGCTCAACATGCCTCTCAGCAATTTCCTTGGGGTGTCTACTTTCCAAAATGGGGTCATTTGTGGGGGTTTTGTACTGCCCTGCCATTTTAGCACCTCAAGAAACGACATAGGCAGTCATAAATTAAAGGCTGTGTAAATTCCAGAAAATGTACCCTAGTTTGTAGGCGCTATAACTTTTGCGCAAACCAATAAATATACACTTATTGACATTTTTTTTACCAAAGACATGTGGCCGAATACATTTTGAAATGTATGACTAAAATTGAGTTTATTGGATTTTTTTTAGAACAAAAAGTAGAAAATATCATTTTTTTTCAAAATTTTCGGTCTTTTTCCGTGTATAGCGCAAAAAATAAAAACGGCAGAGGTGATCAAATACCATCAAAAGAAAGCTCTATTTGTGGGAAGAAAAGGACACAAATTTCGTTTGGGTACAGCATTGCATGACCGCGCAATTAGCAGTTAAAGCCACGCAGTGCCGAATTGTAAAAAGTGCTCTGGTCAGGAAGGGGGTAAAACCTTCCGGGGCTGAAGTGGTTAATACAAAAGAATAAAGGTGATTAGAATACCAGGCAAAGGGAAGCTGCTTTCTCAGGACACACATGGCGTATCAAAAACAACCAAGTTAAAGCGATTGTAAACTGCGGCTGTTGTAAAAAAAAAACCCTACAAGGCAATGGCATCATGTGCTAGTATGCATCGTATACTAGCACACTTTGAAATACTCACCTTGGAACAAAGTTCTCCAGCGCTGTACTGTCACCACTGAGAGGGCTGACATCTTCCCCCCAGTCTTTCTTCCGGGTTCGCGCGCTCCGGCTATGTGAATACCCATAGCCGCAATGACATTCCCACGCATGCGCGTGGGAGCCCTCGATTCTGGCACGAAGCTCTGAAGGTCAGGCAAGGTATGCTGGACCTTCAGAGCGCATGCACTGGCGACATAACTGGCTGCATCCAGGGAGAATATCTCCTAAATGGTGCACGTTTGGGAGATATTCATTTTACCTACAGGCAGTGGCGGCTGGTGCTCAAAATATTTGGGGGGGCGCAAACGGATTAAAAAATACAAAAACAAAAACATCATTTGCAGCCTCACTGTGCCCATCATATGCAGCCACTGTGCCCATAATATGCAGCCACTGTGCCATCAAATACAGCCACTGTGCCCATTATATGCAGCCACTGTGACCCATCATATGCAGCCATTGTTCCCATCATATGCAGACAACTGTGCCCATCATATGCAGACTCTGTTCCCAGCAAATGCAGCCACCTGTGCCCATCATATGCAGCCACCTGTGCCCATTATATGCAGCCAACTGTGCCCATCATATGCAGCCAACTGTGCCCATCATATGCAGACTCTGTGCCCAGCAAATGCAGCCAACTCTGCCCATCATATGCAGACCCTGTGCCCATCATATGCAGCCAACCGTGCCCATCATATGCAGCCAACTGTGCCCATCATATGCAGACTCTGTGCCCAGCAAATGCAGCCAACTGTGCCCTTCATATGCAGCCTCTGTGCTCATCAAATGCAGCCAACTGTGCCCCATCAATTGCAGCCTCTGTGCCCATATTATGCAGCCACTGTGCCCCGTAAATGCAGCCAACTGTGCTCCATCAATTGCAGCCTTTGTGCCCATCATATGCAGCTACTGTGCCCCCCCCCCCGTCTGCCCGACACTTACCCTATTATGGTGGTGGGTCAGGCGGTGTGCTGTGGGAGGGGTAGCGCAGTGATGGATGCTGTGTCCTCCGTGCGTGCCTTCTTCCTGTTTTTCTAGGTGGCCAATGAGATCACCTCTGCCTTCAGCCAATCAGGTGCCCGGTATTACATCTGCGCCTCCTGATTGGCTGAGAGGCGGTTCTGCGTTAGCAAAGCAAATATTCATTTACTTTTCTAACACACCTGGGTGCACTGCAAACGCAATGGTTTTCGCTCGTAGTGCACCTTCTATGAAGCCTATTAGAGCCTATGGCTCTAATCAGGTGCTTCAAAAACACCCTCCTGCCGCTGTAATTCAGGTGCCTGAAAAGGGGCCGGACGCCTGAATAGGCGGTGGCTACAGTGGCCATGGATAGATTTATGCAATGCATGAATCTATCCATAGTACACAGAGGGGGTGGCTGGAGAGAGGGGGCGGCGCCCGTGCTCCCTTAATGGACACACCGTCACTGCCTACAGGTAAGATTTATTATAGGCTTACCTGTAGGTAAAAATGACCAAGCGGAGTTTACTACCGCTTTAAATTAAGTTAAAACAAAATATCTTTATAACTGTCAAATATTGAATGAAAATAGTATAAAAAAAATCACACACATATTTAAATACCCTTCTTCCACTAAGAAAAAATACATTATCTTTTTTATTGATGGAAGAAGGGTACTGTATTTATACAGTATATGTTTGTAATTTTCCCCTGGTAATGTCTGAAAGAACCCTATGGCTCCAAGGAACTCTGGTTGAGAAACCCTGCTTTAAAGTTTTTTTTTCTGTGATATTTGGCAAAAGTCTGTATTTTCTTGCTAGAGAATAGCCATCGTCATTCTCTGATCTTCTTGTCACTCTGGTATCCCTCTGTCAAATCTTTGGCCTCATGCACACAGGACATTTAAAAAAAGCCAGCGCCGCTGCCAGGAAAAAGCAGTGTTAAAAACACACTGTTAGTCGCGTTTTTGAATAGCTTTTATCAGCGTTTATTGGTGTTTTTTTGCACTAGCTTTTTTTGTTTTTTTTTAGTAAAAACACTCCCTACTTTGTAAAAACACCTAAAACCGCCAAACGCGGCTAAATGCGTCTAACAGCTTGTTACAGCGTTTAGCAGCTTTTAGAGGCTTTTTTCACTTTTACAGCTTGTTTTTACCGCTCCTGGAAGCACAAGCTGTCGTTTTTTTCTACTGCCCCTAAATACTTATGCCTCCAAACGCCTCTGACAGTTTATGTGTGCATGGACACATGGGCTAACATGGAGGGGCGTTTATAGGCAGTTAAAAAAAAACGTCAGACGCCCCTAACAGCAAATGATGTATATGCTTGTATATACGCAAAAAAAGTCTCCAAAAATCTGGCAAACTGACCGGAGAAAAAAAATACATTTCCTGACGCATCATGGCAGCACACACAATGGGTTGTGACTCCGCCTCCACAACCTGATAGGACTGGTTAGCTATAAGTTTTGAAGAGGAGCCCACCGCTGCATTCTCCTTTTTTTTCCTCGCAAAGATGGTTGGACCGGTAAAAGCTAAAAAACCCCTTACCGCTTCGCCCAAGCTAGGTTCAAGCCTCTCCTAGTTGGAAGCCCTGGCTGTACAGTCTCTAAAAGAGCTTTATGCAAGGGAACCCCACTCTGGTGGTCTCAGGGGTTAAAAAAACAAACAATCCACCTTTGCCTTACAAACCTTAAAGAGGTTTTTGGTGACATCTGCAGCGGCCTCCAGGTACTGTCTTTCATTTTCTCTCTGCCCTCTCCTGACATGCTGTATTTTCTTTATACACATCTGTGTAATGTGGGCTCCAGGTGCGCTGGGCGCTGTAGTCCCACAGCGTCTTCCTACTATGCATAGCTATGCATAGCACTGGCTCCAGGGCGTACAGGATCTGACATAGGCGGCGTTAGGGCACGCCAGATTCCAAGATGGCGCCGGACGCCGCAAATGGCCACTGCGCATGCGCGGCCGTGACGTCAGAGCCACCGCGACGGCAGTATATTTAAAAACAGAGGAATCCTGTCATTTTGCCTCTGTGAGCCCCAGAACCTCACCACAGTGCTGCCTTGTGTTTTGTTTTTTGATTCCTGACACTGGTAAGTCTGGAACTCTCTCTTCTCTGCTAAAACTCTGCATTTCTATTCTCTTGGCACCTCCTGTCTTTTAAAAAAAAAAAAACATACAAACTTTTTTTTTCCCTTCAGATACACTCTATCTCCTTTTATGGAGGCCGCTGCTCCAGCAGACCATTCACGGGCTACAAGGTAAGGGGGGACAGACATTAGGTAAGTAGTGAAGAGGAGTAAAAGAGAGCCTTGCCACTAATGCTATATTATTTTGATAGCTCTGGCAGATCATCAAGATCAACGCACTCCAAACGCAGGGACTGATCACCTTCAAAACATTCTCAGTCCAGACGAAGTCGGTCAAGAACCTCATCCCACCACCATAGAGATGAGACTTCATCCCGTCAAGCTCGCGATGACCATCGCACCCATCCTGCTGGGTTTGCGGAGCAGTAGCACTACCTGCTAAGCTAGTCTGTCAAGTCTGTTTGGATGAAGCAACCCGTGAAAAAGAAGCGGATGCAAGGGAAGCATCCAATATAATAGAATCTGTGAAAGAGTCTATCACGCAAGTGGCAGCCCACGAATCCATCAGACAGGCTTCAGTGGCCTCAACCTCTTATACGCCGCAAGATCTCTCCCCGTCAGCCTCCCATACTCTTCAGGAAGACTCCCCAGAAGAGGAAGAAATTCTAATGCCCACTTCATTTGATTTTGCGCTTATAGATCCCTTCGCAAATCTGTAAAAGAGGCAATCGGTTGGGAAGAGGAGAAAGAGGCGCCACGCAAGTTAAGAAAGTATTTTCCTAACCTGAAAAAAGACCCTGAAACCTTTACTTTTATTTAAGAGCTAGAGGAGCTAATAAAGGATGAGTGGCAGAAACCAGATATAAAAACCAGTCTGAACAACAGGATAGCAAAACTCTACCCATTAAGGAAACCAATGGTGAACCCTTTAATTTCAGCTCCTGTAGTAGATTCCTCACTAATGCGTCTGGCGCGACATGTAACTCTCCCGATCGAGGATGCCATTACCTTTAGGGATGTAATGGATCGAAAAATAGACCTCGATCTTAAGAAAGCCTATTCAGCAGCAGGAGGAGCATGCAGACCAGCGATCACTCTGGCAGCGGTCGGCAGAGCGATTACCTTTTGGGCAGCCAACATTGAGAAATTGTTGCTAGAGGCAGCGGATCAGGAAAAAATCATATCAGCTATGCAAGAACTTAGCCTAGCAGGAGACTTCTTGGCTGAAGCGGCCGTGGATATCATAAGATCTTCAGCAAGGGCGATGTTGGCTTCAGTAATGCCATGGGTCGCAGATGCGACTTCTAAGTCGACCTGGTGTAGGATTCCCTACGACGGCACCAACTTATTCGGCCCTAAACTAGATACAGCGATTTCAAAAGCTACTGGAGGGAAGTCTGGCCTCATCCCTTCCGATAGAAGACCCAAACAAAGAAATCCACCGTTTAGACACCAGTTGCCAGAAAGATACCGAGAGGCAAGATCTTACAAACCAGGAAGGGAATTCAAGCGAAACTGGCGAAATCCCCAGTCGTCCTTTGTGAGGGTGCAAAAACCTAAAGTCCCCAATTCAGGAGAGCAGCAGAAGTCATTTTGATGGCGTGCACGCCCAGCCCGCGATAGTAGGAGCGAGGTTGAGGCGATTTACTCGGACTTGGGAAAATCAAATCAGAGATGCCTGGGCGATTTCCACCATCCAGGAGGGTCACAGATGGTCATTCAAACACAAACCTCCAAAAGACCACTTCAGACTGACCAGAACACCATCTTCTCTACCAAAACGAAAGATCCTGACCAGTTATATTCAAGAACTGTCGCAGAAACAAGCAATCATAGAGGTTCCTCAGGAACAGAGAGGTTTAGGATTCTACTCTCCGCTTTTTCTAATAGCAAAAAAGACGGGAGATTTGAGGCCAGTGCTAGACTTGAAAGACCTAAACGAAACAATTTCAGTCGAATCCTTCAAAATGGAGAGCCTCCAGTCCATATTACTAGCAATAGGGACAAGGGACTGGATGCTCTCGGTCGATTTGTCCGACGCCTATCTACATATTCCGGTGCACCAAACCTTTCAGAAATACCTACGCTTTGCAATAGGTCATCGGCATTTCCAGTTCCAAAGCCTTCCATTTGGCATATCGACGGCTCCCAGGACCTTTACAAAAGTCTTACTCCCGATCATAGCTCTCCTAAGAGAAAAAGGGCTAAGGGTGTTGCACATCTCGACGACATCATCCTCCTGGCCGACAGCCAACAAGTTGCCCTCAAGCATCGAGCAGTTCTAATTTCTACACTTCAACAGTTCGGTTGGGTAATAAATTGGGGAAAGAGCAGTCTGGTTCCAACGCAAAGAATGGTCTTCTTAGGCGCAGAATTGGACACCAGTTCCAATACGGTCGGGTTGCCTCAAGAGAAGATAGGCCCATTGATTCACAAAATAAAAAACCTTTTGGCGGCAGAACATCTTCCTGCCAGAAGGTGTCTGAGCATCCTGGGCTCCATGTCCTCGACCTTCCCAATGATCCAGTGGTCCCAGTGGAACTCAAGGGTCTTTCAAAATGCATTCCTGTCTCAATAGAACGGGTCCTCAATGAAGCAGAGAATAATCATCAGCCAGGCAGTAAAAAGATCAGCATGGTGGTGGACACGGGTCAGCAACCTATCACGCTGTCGTCCCATAGTTCCTCCACTACCAGAAGTAGTCACGACGGATGTCAGTCTTCAGGGATGGGGAGCACACTACCAACATCACGGAGCACAGGGACGTTGGTCTTTCCGCCCACAGGGCATAGTCTCAAATGTCCTGGAACTCAGAGCCGCCTGGCAGGCTATTCTAGCATTCGGACCATGCCTAGAAGGGAAAAGTGTTCTCTTACGTATAGACAATACGGTAGCGGTAAATTACATCCACAAACAAGGAGGTACCAGGAGCAGAACGCTCATGGAGGAAGTGCGTCCCATACTCGAGTGGGCTCAGATCTACCTGACGGATTTGAAGGCGATTTATGTTCCGGGTATGCAAAACCAACTAGCGGACGACCTGAGCAGGAAGTTTGTATCGAACAACGAGTGGTCTCTCAGTTCCCAAGCCTTTGCTCTCATCACCCACAAATGGGGGATGCCCGACATAGATCTAGCGGCAACCCCAGAGAACAACAAGTGTATTCAATTCTTAGCGAGGAACAATTATCCGACAGCAGCAGGGATCGATTGCCTTCACCACCCATGGGAATTCCACCTGGGATACATTTTTCCTCCAATTCCCCTAATAGCCAGATTTCTGGCCAGGCTGAGGAACTCGACATCCACGGTCATAGCAGTATTGCCCTTCTGGCCAAGGAGACCTTGGTTCGCGACTATGTTACAACTGAACACAGAAGAGCCGCTTCCGCTCCCGTTGAGCCCGGAGTTACTCTCTCAGGGTCGTTTCCTGCACCCGGCACCAGAACGCTTACACCTAACGGCATGGAGGTTGAAAGAGAAAGGCTGCTAGATAAGGGATGCTCACTCAGAGTAGTGGCCACACTGCAACAGGCCAGGAAAAGATCAACAAATGGCACGTACAGCAGGATCTGGGAGAGATTTACCGCATTTGCCCAGCAACATTCTTGGGATCCGTTATCTCCTTCAGTCTATAATATCCTTGAATTCTTGCAGCTAGGCCTGGAAAAGGGCCTGGGTGCGAGCACTCTTAAAGTACAAGTTTCGGCACTGTCCGCAATGATGGGAACTAGATGGGCGCTAGACCCGCTCATAGTTCAGTTCTTGAAGGCATGCATGAAGATAAGGCCGCCCAGAAAACCAGTCTTTCCAACCTGGAATTTGTCCACCGTGTTAGAAGCTCTATCAAAAAAACATTTCTTCCCCTGCAATCGGTATCCTTATGGGATCTGACGCTCAAATTATCATTTCTGATCGCAATAACTTCTGCCAAACGAGTCTCGGAGATGCACGCTCTATTAATTAAAGAACCACATCTAGTTCTCTACCCGGATAGAGTTGTTCTCAGACCATCAGAACGATTTATACCCAAAGTGACGTCTACCTTCCACTTTAACTCGGAAATCAATCTTCCAGTTTTTCTCTCTAATGAAGGACATCCACACCCCCTAGATGTCAAGTCTACCATTGTTGCCTACCTTGAAGCTACTGAACCGTTCAGGAAGGTCGAAAACCTCCTAGTCATTCCGCATGGCCCTAGAAGAGGGCAAGCAGCTTCCCCTAGAACAATAGCGACTTGGTTGATTAAAATCATTAAGAGGACATACAGTATACAATCACTCCCAATACCGGATGGTCTAAAAGCCCACTCGACCAGAGCAGTAGCCACCTCCTGGGCAGCGTACTGCAGAGTGTCAGCGGAAACTATTTGCAAGGCAGCAACTTGGTCTTCTAAAAACACGTTTATGTCACACTACAAAATAGATCCGGCTCAATTAACTACGGTTGAGTTCGGAAGATCAATCATTAAATCTAACTCCTCTATACCTTGTACCTGAGTAAATAAAATGCTCTAAAAGTACCCACCCATGTAGCGAGTTATTTCCCATTTTGTGTGCTGCCATGATGCGTCAGGAAAACGGAAAATTGTATACTTACCTTCCGTAATTTTCCTTTCCTGACGCATCCCATGGCAGCACACGGAATCCCACCCTTCTAAGGTGATAGTTACTGAGAATGCAGCGGTGGGCTCCTCTTCAAAACTTATAGCTAACCAGTCCTATCAGGTTGTGGAGGCGGAGTCACAACCCATTGTGTGTGCTGCCATGGGATGCGTCAGAAAAGGAAAATTACTGAAGGTAAGTATACAATTTTCCGTTGTCTGTTCGCGTGTTCTGGTGCGAACCGAACCGAGGGGTGTCCGTCTCATCCCTAGTGAATTCACTACATATAATGGGGTGGATTTACAAAAAGGCACATAGACTGAGGACTTTGCAAGTGCAGTTCCTCCAGAACTTACTAAATGAGTGGGAGCTCTGCTGACTTCCATCATCCTATCATGTGTAAGAAAAAATTCACTTGTTGTATTTTCCTTGCATGTGATTGGGTATTCTTTGTAAAGTGAAGCTTTACCTTATTTACTAAACTCGGAAGAAACTTGAAAAGTGTAATCTATTAGCCTTAAAGTGGAACTATAGGCACAACTTTTTTATGCATTTTGGAAAGAGTTATGCTGCGTACACACGACCGGTTTTGGCGTCGGAATAAACTCTAAAGGTTTCTCCAACAGAATTCCGCTCAAGCTGTCTTGCATACACAAGGTCACACCAAAGTCCGACCGTCCAGAACACGATGACGTACAACACGTACGACGGGACTAGAAAAAGGAAGTTCAATAGCCAGTAGCCAATAGCTTCTGTCTCATACTTGCTTCAGAGCATACGTCGTTTTTGGTACGTCGGAACAGCATGCAGACGATTGGTTTTCCGAGGAATTGGTTCTGTCTGAAATATTTAGAACATGTTCCATTTGTAGGTCCGTCAGAATTTTCGAAAAAGAAAAGTCCAATGAGACATACACATGATCGGAATAGACGATGAAAAGCTTCTGTCGGACATTCCGCTCGTGTGAACGCGGCATAAGGGAGAATTATAAACCCTGTCAGTTTTATTTTCATCTGTGTCTTATTGGAAGATTTCCCCTCTATTACTTTTCTAGGGACAACACAACATTTGGGATTTTCTTTTACTTTCCCTTTCAATGATAATGAAAATCCATGACAAATAGAGAGAGTGAATCTCCTTAATGGAGTCAAGACAGCAATTTCCTTTAGTGATACTTTAAAGCAAAGTTCCACCCAAAAGTATAACTTCCACTTATTCGTCTCCCCCCCTCAAGTGCCACATTTGGCACCTTTCAGGGGGAGGGGGAAACAGGGACCTGTTTTTGACAGGTACCATGTCCCCACTTCCCGGAGATTGGGCCGTGGCAAAGTACGTCAGCAGCTCTGCCCCCCTCCTCCTCCCTCCTTTTCTGTCAGGCCAGTGAGAGAGCGCAGCTCGCTTCGCACATGCGCAGTAGGAACCCAATTGTGAAGCCGAAAGGCTACACTGCTTGGTTCCCTTACCAGCAAAGGCAGCGGCAGCACTCGACCAGCCGATGGAAACAAGTGTCCTAATGTTAAATGTCAGCAGCTACAGTATGTGTAGCTGCTGACTTTTCATTTTTAAAGGGGCGGGTGGAACTCCTCTTTAAATAAATCAGCCCCACTGATTTCCATATTTAGGTTTTTATGCATTACTGTTGGAAGAACTAATCCAAAAAGGAAGAGACTACTCAACATTGTCTATTATATTTTTACATTCCTTAAATACTGCATGCCTGGACCAATACTTAACCGCTTCAGCCCTGGAAGAATTTACCCCCTTCCTGATCAGAGCACTTTTTGCGATTCAGCACTGCGTCATTTTAACTGACAATTGCGCGGTCGTGCGACGTGGCTCCCAAACAAAATTGATGTCATTTTTTTCCCACAAATAGAGCTTTCTTTTGGTGGTATTTGATCACCTCTGCGGCTTTTATTTTTTGCGCTATAAACAAAAAAATAGCGACAATTTTGAAAAAAACGCAATATTTTTTACTTTTTGCTATAATAAATATCCCCAAAAAAGTATTTAAAAAAAAAACATTTTTTTTTCCCTCAGTTTAGGCCGATATGTATTCTTCTACATATTTTTGGTAAAAAAAATCGCAATAAGCGTTTATTGATTGGTTTGTGCAAAAGTCATAGCGTTTACAAAATAGATAGTTTTATGGCATTTTATTAATATTTTTTTTTTTTACTAGTAATGGCGGCGATCGGCAATTTTTATCATGACTACGACATTATGGCGGACACATCGGACATGTTTGACACATTTTTGGGACCATTGTCATTTATACAGCAATCAGTGCTATACAAGTGCACTGATTCCTGTGTAAATGACACTGGCAGTGAAGGGGTTAACCACTAGGTGGCAGTGTAGGGGTTAATTATGTCCTGGGGAATGTTTCTAACTGTGGGGGGCATGGCTACGTGTGACATGTCACTGATCTCTGCTCCCAATCACAGGGAGCAGAGATCAGTGACACTGTCACTAGGGAGAACGGGGAGATGCTAGTTTACACTAGCATCTCCCCGTTCTTCCTCTCCGTGAGGCGATTGCAGGTATCTCCGTGGCCATCGAGTCCACGGGACCCGCGACCCAACTCACAGAGCTCCCGAAAGGCGCGCACGAAATGGCACGGCGGCAAATTTAAAGGGATGTACCGGTACGCCCATTTGCCAAGCCGTGCCATTCTGCCGACGTACATCGGCGTGCGCCGGTCGGGAACCGGTTAATTACCGCATGCATTTAATTATTAATTTCCTTCTGTGAATTGACTTTTACCCCTTTTGATGCAGTATTTACTGACAGTTGTGAGTGTTTTGCTGTAAATACCACAAAACAGTATAGCGATATTTAGGGAAAATGTGGGAAAATGTGTCTGGACACCTAATTACTGCATGCAAGATGCTTTTGTGATTAGAGCCCAATGTCTCCTGTGAGACCAGGAAGTGAGGAGAGCGGTGCTGCAGCTGGGACAGCGCTGGAACGGCAGCCAACAAAGTGTATAGGGACAGGAGGGCCAGAACAAGTAATGTTTTTTTTTTTTTCATCTTGCTGCAGAGAATGCATTAAAGTAAAAAACTTTAGAACCATTTTAAGGCTTTACCAATCTCTGGGACTGCAATTATAAAAAGATCTATGTTTATCCATGTAGTCAATATGTGTACATGTGGAAAAATCACTGCTATTTTTTTCTTGAGCCAGTTTATGTGAGAATTAGTCAGGCTACAAGATCTGAATTATTTGCAGCGAAGGGTTGGGCTAATTATGATACAGAACAACGTTGCTCTTTTTTATCTTTTAATGGAGTGTAGGTTTGGGTGCGTAGCCTCCCTGACGGGATTCCCGAGTGTGGCTCGGGGTTAAATTTCAGCACCATTAGCGGTAACCCCGAGCCACACTCGGGATTACATTTCAGGATCCTGGTGCGGTATATTTGTCCTTGTCCCCAGGATCCTGCAATGTCCCCCACTGTGTCTGCGGGCTGTGTCCTCCTCCGAAGCCTCTCTGTGCCAGGCTCCGTTCCCTGCGAGCGTCGCAACGCACGGGGCGGAGCTTGGTGGCAAATTAAAAAAAGTAAAAATCATAACACATACAGTACTGTAATCTTAAAGAATACAGTACTGTATGACATTATTTCACATCCCTTTTGTCCCCAGTGCTTTGTATATATACTGTTCTTTCTGCCTGGAAACTTGAGATTGTTCATAGCAACCAAAAAGTGTCCCTTTACGTCAAAAGTGGCTTTAGACCAGCTAGAAAACAGCGACAGAATTGAGCGATAATGAATCGTGGGGAAATTTATTTTATTATTATTATATTATTTTTTTTTAATTATTTATATTTATTTATTATATTATAATTTATGTTTTTTTGTTTCAAACTTCATCATACCCGGGATATCTACTAGACTCTTGGTGGACAGCACCTAAAATCCAAAATAATCATACCGCCAGGGAGGTTAAGCTTAAGGAAAAAAGTTCTTCTTGTTCCAGAAATGATACGTTGGCTGCCTGTGGCCAGATGTATTACTCTGAGATCTCACTTTACTTAAAACATATTAAGAAATGACCACAGAGACAAAAAGTATGTTTTTAAAAAGGTTTTATAAAGAGCATAAAAAATGTGATCTATTTCCTCTTCTTGATCATGCATAAAACAAATCTGAAACACCAAATTCAGCACGTTGGAAAATAAACTTGCATGATGTTCCCAAAATTCAGGACATAACCCTTATAATATATACCCAACAGCAAGTGTGTCTTTTCTGTTTCATTGGGTTCAAGACAGCACAACAAGATTACACTTTTGCATGTGATGTACATAGGAGGATGGTCTGAACCCTTAAATTATATTATTGTTTTTTTATTTGTACGTGTATATTTTTGTATATTTTTTATTTATGTACTACTTATTTCTGACCAGGAAAAATTATTCCATTACAAGAGATGAAGACCATGAAGACATAAAAAAATACAAATATAAAATGGATTATCCTGAGAAGGGAGTATGTGTCATTATAAACATGGAAAAGTTGGCTCCTGGTAGGTAATCAGAAATATTTTCAAATCATACTATTATGACATCTGTGTTCTTTAAGCTCAGTTATTATTATGAAATACAGTTAGTTTAGCAGGGACATTAGAAGAATAAGCCTCGGTTCACACTATGAACTGCATGTGAATTTCACTGCATTCCTGTGAAATTCAGATGCGATTCAGTGCAGTGCGATTGGTGCCCATTTATTTTGGGCTTCTAATTAACAAGAGGGCCACAAAAGTTGCCAAAATGACTTTCATGAATTGAATTTATTGGCAATGTGGTACCACTGCTAGTTCTTATTTCAAATGCTCAATACAAATGGTTAGCGATCCACAGCTCCACAATACCGACTGTGTTTCCTACTTGGCCCTGCGCACCTGGCAGCAATGTCACCCAGTCACATTGTTACTTGGCTCCCATTTCAGCCAATTAAGACTTTAACTGGGTGAACATGCAAATGGAAAAGTGCGCTATTGCCGAAAACATGCCTTTGTAAATGTCAAATCGGCATATGCGCAGATTTTTAAAGCCAATGGGACTCGAACATGCGAAATCAAAAGTCCTAATTTTGAAGGCTTATATGCAAGTTATTGGCATAAAAAGTGTATGGGGACCTGGGTACTGCCCTGGGGGACTTGTATTAATGCAAAAAAGTTTGTAAAACAGTAGTTTATAAAGGAGCAGTGATTTTAATGATGCCTAAAGTGGAACAATAAAAATTAAATATTCCTTTAAATCTCGTGCCTGGGGGGTCCCCTTGGTCTGCCTGTAAAGTGGCGCATCCTTCTCATGTGTTTTACTGTGCCTCAGCAAAATGATATTTCTAAAGGAAAAAATGTAATTTCAAATTGCTTGCGGCTGTAATGTATTGCCAGTATTGCAATATAGATAAAAATCAATGAAAAAATTGGCGCAGGTTCCCCCAGTCCATACCAGGCCCTTCAGGTCTGGTATGGATATGAAGGGGAACTCCAAGGGGAGTCTACCTGTAAAATGGCGCATCTGTGTGATGTCAAAAACATGCTGCAGCAATAATTACATTTCTAAAGGAAAAAATGTAATTTAAACTTGCTCGCGGCTGCAATGTATTGCCGGCTCCCGGCAACATAGATTATAAAAAATGGCGTGGGGTCCCCCTCCCAGTCCATACCAGGCCCTTATCCGAGGATGCAGCCTGGCTGGCCAGGAAAAAGGGGGGGGGGCGAGCAAGCCCCACCTCCTGAACCATACTAGGCCACATGCCTTCAACATAGGTGCTTTGGGACAGGAGGGGCTCTGCACTCCCACCCACCCCGGTCACCCCAAAGGACCTTGTAACCATGTTGATGGGGACAAGGGCATCTTCCCGACAACCCTGGGCTGTGGTTGTCAGGGTCTGCGGGGGAGGGCTTATCGGAATCTGGAAGCCCTCTTAAACAAGCGGGCCCCCAGATTCCGGCCCCCCCATGTGAATGGGTATGCCTACCCATTTACCAAAAAAGTGTCCAAATGTAAAAACAACAAGAGACAGTTTTTGACAATTCTTTTATTAACTAGTTGCCGCCCGCCCACCGTCAAATGACGGCGGGGTGGTGCGGCTCTCGTTCTGGGACAAGGTCATATGAAGGCGTCCCAGAACGGCAGCTCTCGCACGGCCGCGCGTGTTGCTAGGACATGGCACGACCCCGATCTCTGTAAAGAGCTGTGTCTGCAGCTCTCTAACCATGTGATCGGCTGTGTCCAATCACAGCCGGTCACATGTAAACATGGAGATGCTGATAATTGGCGCTCCTCGCCTCACACTGACAGAGTGAGTGGCGAGCAGAGCCGATCAGCGGCATTTCTACGCAGAAGGACATCTAGGCATGTAATCAGGGCACTGATCATCAGTGCCCTGATTACAATATAGATCAAACAGTGTCACCAATCAGTGCCCACCATTGCATACCAGTGCCACCAATCAGTGACCACCAGTGGCAGCAATCAGTGCCCTCCGCTGCCACCAATCAGTGCCCATAGCGATGCCAGTCAGTGCTGGCTATCAGTGCCGCCTATCAGTGCTGCCAATCAATGCCCATCACTGCTGTCGATCAATGCCCATCAGTGTCGCCCATCAGTACCGCCTATCTGTGCCGCCTATCAGTGCCCACCAGTGCTGCCTATTAGTGGCCATCAGTGCCACCTAACAGTGCCCATCAGTGCAGCCTATTAGTGCCACATATCGATGCCACCTATCAGTGCCCATAAGTATGGCATATTAGTGCCTCCTCATCAGTGCCACCTAATCAATGCCCATAAGTGCCACCTCATCAATGCCCACCACTTCAGCCTATCAGTGCCCATCAGTGCCACCTCATCAGCGCACATGAGTGAAGGGGAAAAATTACTTAGTTCCAAAATTTACCGAAAGAAACTAAGTAAAATAAGTTTGTTTTTTTTCAAAATTTTTGGTCTTTTTTTTTTTTTTTGTAAAAAAAAAAAAAAAAAAAACAGCAGTGATTAAATACCACCAAAAGAAAGCTCTATTTGTGTGAAGAAAATGATAAAAAATTTAGTTTGGGTACAGTGTAGCATGACCGCGCAATTGTCATTCAAAGTACGACAGCGCTGAAAGCTGAAAAATGGCTTGGCCAGGAAGGGGGTGTAAGTGCCCTGTAGGCAAGTGGTTAAAAAGGAAAAAAAAGTGTCCCGCGATGTACAGCCATCGTCAATCACGTCACCTGACGGACACGAAAAATAGAAAAAAGTAAAAACGCTTCGCCTCCATGGGAGGGCTCACGCCGACTGCTGTCTCTTCGTTTTGACAGCTGTTATATAGGCAAGGGCGGGTTTATGGTTTATATTTAAAATATAATATCTTGCGCTTAACCAAAAAAAAAATATTAATGAAAGAAAAAATCCAGGCAAAAATTCAGTGAAAGCAAAATATATATGTGCAGCAACCTAAAAATATACTCAATTCAACATATATATATAAAATAAAGTGCGCAAACCTAACAAAACTGTGAAATTATCTTATATCATAAAGTCCACACAATGATGATAAAAAAGATAAAAATAGTGAATGTCTATACATATTCCAATGCACAAAGTGGATATCCGTATATTCAGTGGTGTGTTCTTATTATTTCATAAAGCAGCAGCCTTTCCTGCTGCTGATCTCTGCTTGAGATTTCCTGGTATAGTGAGCAGTGCTGTCTGGGATCCTGCAGACAATGAAGCCTGGACTAGGAGACACCTGGGACTAGGAGACACCTGGGACTAGGAGACACCTGGGACTGCATTTACCAATGGCTCGGCTCCTCAGACAGATGCTGGAGAGCAACTGAGCTGACCTATCGAAGGATTGGGAAGTGTTTGCACATTATTCCGTGATCACTGGTGGATCGATCAGTACAGCAGGAGGAGGTCTTGCTCACTTGGGAGCCGACAGTGTGGAATACTGCAGGCGGTTACCTGATAAGCGCTTTTGATCCCTATAATTTGGGATCCATCCTGTCTGGTAAAAGGCCAATCTTCTTCTTTTTTTCCTTTATGAAATAATAAGAACACACCGCTGAATATACGGATATCCACTTTGTGCATTGAAATATATATAGACACTATTTTTATCTTTTTTTATCATCATTAGGTGGACTTTATGATATAAAATAATTTTTTAAGTTTTGTTAGGTTTGTGCACTTTATTTTAGATCTATCTATCTATCCTATCTCTCTCTCTCTCTCTCTCTCTCTCTCTAATATATATATATATATATAATATATATCATGGTTTACCTAGTCCCTGGAGCAGGGATTTTTGTTATTGTTTTTGTTTTTTTGTTTTTCTCTCCCCCTCCCCCCCATTACACTTTCTACTCAAGGACTTGCATGTGTGCACAACCAAATACTTTTGTATGCAACTAGATTTAATACAGATTTGAAGGGTTACGAATAGTTTGCACATAGAAAATATGTATTTAAAGTCTGCAAAAATCAAACATAAAGCAAAAAATAATCAACTTTTTATTGCAACAGTAGTATAAACATTTGTTACATTAATGTACTTGGGAAAAAAAATAAAAAGGCATGGAAATGATGCTCCAGCATTTGACAATATAATTAGAAGGGCTCTGCTCAAAAGAGCTTACAAGCTACAAGGGTAAGACACTTAAAATTAGACACATTTAAAATCACATTAGAAAAGTAGGGATACAAATCAAGCTAATAACAACCATGACAAACCTTTTTGGTTATCAGAACTCCTCGCCCCAAACCCCTAAAAAATTAATTGCAGGATTATCATAAGCAAAAACAGGAAGAATGAATAAAAAAATAAAATACAAAAATCAGAGCACAAACAAAATCCACACACACACACTTATGTTTGTTGAAAGTAGCAGGAAGCTTTCTTTTCATTTAAACCATTACAAAAACTAGGTTAGATTACACCTGGCTCAGCCTCTCAGCGAGCCCCTGAGAGCCTGAGCTGGCTGCTCCCGTCCCCTCTACAGCCCAGCGCTCCAGTGAATGCAGGGTGGCTGAGCAGACAGCAGTAACTCTCAGTCTTATAGCCGGCGGGGGACAGATGCAGCATTAGACCATTGCTGCATCCAGTATGATTCCTCAACTCCTCTTTTTAATGTAATCCGTGACCCTTTGGTGACCTAAAACCACACTGAGGCCCCTTACATATGTCTAGAAAGTTTTCACTACTGATTAATATGGCATTTATGTCAATTTAACCAGTTTTTTATGTTTTGAAAAAACTGATGTAGCTGATTTTAAACACTATAGACCAGTGGTGGTCCAGTTTTTGATATGAGGGGTCTCAAGTGCATCTCCCAACTTCACCAAAGGGCTCCACATACAGTCTGTGACCATTCATTATCGGAGGCAGCAAACACACAACAGGATATAGTCAAAGACTATGGGCATGATACAAGAGATTGTAAGAGACCATGGTTATAATACAGGAGATGGTCAGATATTGCAGACTTGATATAAGAGATGGTCAGAGATTGCGGACATGCTGCAGGAGACTGTCAGAGGCTCGAGACATACTACATGAGGCTGTTCAAAATCACTACTATATGCTATGTACTATATATTATAATATATAATGATTTACAATATTTCTTTAGCTGAAATATTATTTTTATGGGTTTTTTTATGTATTAATGTTTTTCTAAGAGCTAATTATCAGAGAAAAGCTGGAAACAGGAGATCGACCAGGTACTAATAGAGATGTGGAATCACTCAGAGAGGTCTTTACAAGTTTTGGATTCGAAGTAAGAATTGAGAACAATGCAACAGCTGAAAGAATAGCTGAAGTAATGAAAGCAGGTCAGTGTTACTGCTTAGCAGTGTTATTTTATGACCTCAAATTTCAATTTAGTTTGTCACAGTCTTTTGACTGAAATGGCATTTTAATTTTAGTCATATTTTGGTCATCCTAATTGTTTTAGTTTTAGTCGTATTTTAGTTATCTGAATTGTTTTAGTTTTATATTTTGGTCGACTAAAATCGAATGGGTTTAGTTAAATTGTAATGCATTATTTAAGCATTTCTCTAGAATTGCCAAACTCATTATATACTCCTAGAGTAAAAATCTATTAATGTTATTATTTATGGTATTAAGGTTTGAACATCCACTATAGACACAGATTTAGGCCCCTTTCACACAAGGCGGACTCCGCTTCCACGGAGCCCGCCTCGGTCCGCCGGCTCAGCAGGAGATCTCTCCGTTGATCTCCGCTGAGCCGGCGGATGACAGGTCCCTCTCTGCTCACTGAGCGGGGAGGGGCTTGTCAGGCGCCGCTGCCGCCTATGGAGAGATCGGATGAAAACGTATATAACAGCTGTCAAAACAATTTCATCAGATCTCACCCGATCCGATCCGCCAGCGATGGACTTGGACGTAGGGCCATCTGTCTGCTTTTAGCGGGTCGGACCGGGTCGGATGTCAGCGGACATGTCTCCGCTAACATCCGTCGCTCCATAGGCTAACATGGAGCGCCCGTTCAGGTCCGCCGTCAAAACTGACAGGCGGACCTGAACGGTCCGATCGTGTGAAAGGGGCCTTAGCCATTGTGATATATAACCTCTTTATAAATAAAAAAAATAAAATAAAAAAGTTTAATAAACAAACAAAAATATTGTTTGACTAACAAAAGTGCAGCTTTAACCACTTAAAGTGGTTGTAAACCCTTTACAACCACTTTTACTACAGGTAAGCCTATAATAAGGCTTACCTGTAGCTACCCCGGATATCTTCTAAACCTGCACGGTTTAGGAGATAACCCTTGTATCTGCATGTGTCAACGTCATCGGCACATGTGCACTAAACCAATGGCACATACGTGCCGTTGCTTCAGTAAGTGTGCCGTTACCGGCAGCTCCCGCGTGTATGCGTGGGAGTGACATCATTGTGGCTCCGGCCAATCACATCGCCAGAGCCCGCGATACCCGGAAGTAACTCCGGGAGCAATGTCGCTGGCTGGAGCAGGGCATGAGGACCGCTGCGAGGGCTTCGATCTAAGGTAAGTAATTCATAATGAGCTAGTATGCTATGCATACTAGCTCATTATGCCTTTGTCTTGCAGGTTTTTTTTTTAAATTTTGTTCGTGGGTTTACAACCACTTTAAGCCCCGGAAGGATTTGCCCCCTTAACTACTTCAGCCCCGGAAGATTTGGCTGCTCAATGATCAGGGCATTTTTTGCGATATGGCACTGTGACGGCGCGGTCGTGCGACGCTGTACCCAAACAAAATTGGCATCCTTTTTTTCCCACTTTCTTTTGGTGGTATTTGATAGCCTCTGCGGTTTTTATTTTTTGCGTTATAAACAAAAGAAGAGCGACATTTTTGAAAAAAAAACACAATATCTTTTACTTTTTGCTATAATATATATCCCAAATTTTTTATCAAAAAAACTAATTTTTTCCTCAGTTTAGGCCGATATGTATTCTTCTACATAGTTTTGGTAAAAAAAAAATTGCAATAAGTGCATATTGATTGGTTTGCGCAAAAGTTATAGCATCTCACAAAATAGGGGATAGATTTATGGCATTTTTTTAATTATTATTTATTTTTACTAGTAATGGTGGCGATCTGCGATTTTTATCGGGACTGCGATATTGCGGTGGACAAATTGGACACTTTTGACACATTTTTGGGACCATTGCCATTTATACAGTGATCAGTGCTATAAAAATGCACTGATTACTGTATAAATGTCACTGGCAGGGAAGGGGTTAATCAAGAGGTTAACTGTGTTCCCTAGGTGTGGTCTAACTGTAGGGGGGATGGGACTAACTAGGAGGAGAGAGAGATCGGTGTTCATACTTAGTATGAACACACGATCTCATACCTCCCAACATTTTGACAGGGGAATGAGGGACACCTACTAGCAAATGTATGTAGACATAAGACACGCCCCCTGCCACACCCCCTTAAAGGAGAATTAACTCCAAAAAAAGTTAATTAAATCCACAAGTGCTTTTTTTACCACTACTATTCCATTATATTGGTTTTTAAAATTTACAAATGCAGCAATTTAGAAATTCGATGAAAGGTTTAGCACTGGGAAACACTTTTTGAAAGATAAAAAGTGCATTTTATATACATCTATATAGATCAGACCAAAATGAGGGACAAATGAGGAGGAAAGACAGAGGGACATTGCTCCAAATCAGGGACAGTCCCTCAAAATCAGGGACAGCTGGAAAGTATGCGATCTGTCTCTACTCCCCTAAAGAACCGGGATTTGTGTGTTTACACACACAGATCCCGGTTCTCGCGCTGTCACGAGCGATCGTGGGTGCCCGACGTTCCACGTGCACTCGCATTTGCTCGGGGGACACGCTGCGGGCGTGCCTCTGGTGGCGCGCACGCTCCCCTAGTGGCCAAAAGCGACGTAAGGTAACGTTGTTTTGTCCAGCCGTGCCATTCTGTCGCAGTAAAACTGTGGCGGCTGGTCGGCAAGAGGTTAATGACCAGGATATTTTTTTGCAATACGGCACTGCGTCGCTTTAACTGAGAATTGCGCTGTCGTGCGACGCTGTACCCAAACAAAATTGATGTCCTTTTTTTACCCACAAAAAGAGCTTTCTTTTGGTGGTATTTGATCACCTCTGCAGTTTTTATTTTTTGCACTATAAACAAAAAAAGAGCGACAATTTTGAAAAAAAAAGAAATATTTTTTACTTTTTGCTATAATAAATATCCCCCCCAAAAATATATAAAAAAAATAAATAAAATCGCAATAAGCATATATTGATTGGTTTGTGCAAGTTATAGCGTCTACAAAATGGGGGATAGATTTATGGCATTTTTATTATTTTTAGCAATTTTACTAGCAATGGCAGTGATCTGCAAATTTTAGCGGGACTGCGACATTGCGGCGGACAGATCGGACACTTTTGACACTTTTTTTGGGACCATTGACATTTATACAGCGATCAGAGCTAAAAATAGCCACTGATTATTGTATAAATGTCATTGGCAGGGAATGGGTTAACACTAGGGGGCGATCAAGGGCTTAAATGTGTGTCCTAGGGAGTGATTCTAACTGTGGGTGGATGGGACTGCCTGGAGGAGGAGACCGATCGCTGTTCATATTTAGTATGAACAACAGATCTGTCTTCTCTCTCCTGACAGAACATAGATTTTCGTTCTCTCTCTCTCCCAGGAGTGATCGCGGGTGCCCGGCCGACATCCTGGGCGCCGGGCATGCACATTGGCTCCGTCGTCACGCCATGGGCGCTCCCCTAGTGGTCTTAAAGTGGCCAATGTACAGCTACGGCGATATGCCCAGGGGAGCCAACCTGCGGCAGTATAACTGTGGCGGCTGGTCCTCTAGTGGTTAAAGAGAAAAAACAGCCAGATCAAAAGTAAAAGCAGCAAGCATGGTTAGGCACATAGTTACCCCTTGATTTCCCCTAGATGTTACCAGCCAGTGGCATTAGTACAGTGTCAGTGTGCAGTATTATCACTGATCACTGTATTAGTGTCACTAGTGACGTCAGTGTCAGTTAGTGACCCTCCCATATAGTGTCTGTTAGCGCCAGATTGCCCACCACCCTATCACAGTCCCACTATAAATTGCTGTTCAATTCCATTACAGTATAGCATCTATAGCTGCATAAAATCCTATATATATATATATATATATATATATATATATATATATATATATATATACCATAGTTTGTACACGCTATAAGTTTCGCACAAACCAATTAATATACAATTAATATACACTTATTGAAAAAAAAAATTCTACCAAAGTCATATAACATAATACATTTCGTCCTAAATTTATGAAGAAATTTGATTTTTATTTTATTGGATATGTTTTATAACAGAAGGTAGAATTTTTTATTTTTTATTTTTCAAAATTTTTGGTCTTTTCTCATTTAGATCGCAAAAGATAAAAAACCTACTGGTGAGCAAATACCACCAAAAGAAAGCTCTATTTGTGTAAAAACTATATAAATTGAATTTGCATACAGTGTTGCATGACCGTGCAATTAGGGTGCCCTTAGACACAGGAAGGTGGTCTGTCATGCAGGCAAATTTTAACTGTCTTCTGACACCTTTGTCACCTGCCATTGCCTTAGACACTGATAGTCACCTGAGTGTTCTTGAAGGTCAATGCACCACTATATTTAGAGGGAAAAATAAAAAAGTCAGCCAGTGAATGTATCTTTTGCCCACATATGCATCATCATCATGACACAACCAAGCTGAAATCTATCATTGCATGTTTTAAACTGTCATTACAGATGCTTTCATGCTTGAGGCTTATTATAACACTATTTCGGTTTGTGTTTGTTATGAAATTGTTCATTGACTTTTTACTCTTCTTATTAGTTCATTAGTTTTTTCTGTATTTAAGTTTCCGAGGAAGATCACAGTCAAAGAGGTTGCTTTGTTTGTGTTGTATTAAGCCATGGAAAAGACGGAGGATTTTACTGTTATGATGATTTCATGGAAGAAGAGTTCCTGTTTAACCTATTCAAAGGAGAAAGCTGCGAGCAACTAGTCGGGAAGCCAAAACTTTTCTTTATTCAGGTAATCTTTTTTTCCTGACAGACTCCATGGCAGCATACGTGTGGGTTAAAACTTGAAAAATGCACAATATAAAATCAATTGTGTGTGTGATTTCGCGCAAAAACTTCTGGGTGAATAATTCTAATACATATAGATGCACAACTAATGAAATTCCTCAAAGTATAAATCCACAATTAATAGGAGTGTATATATATATGTGTGATTGTCCATAGGTGAATAAAAACGTGACTTCAGTGCTGATCAATCAAGTAAAATAAAGTAAATAAAATGCATAAACAAGATGTGACTATTAAGGTGAACATGCGTTGATAGGAGATCTGGTGACTTTCGTGGTGTTGGATACCCACTAGGGGCTCCCAGAACTCTCGCCTTGATGACACAATAAAAGTGCCTGTGTGAATCCTTTGGAACTGTGCTGTTTCTGGTCCAGTCCTGTGCTGGCGTTCTGTTCCGTCTATGGGGAGGAGACACTTCCTCCGGTGCATGGACTCCACATAGGGATAATCAAAAAAGGAGGGGACTCCAATAGGGTAATATCGTAAAGCCAAAGATTTTATTAAAAATAACTGCTTACATTAAAGTAAAAATCGATGCGCCGAACAACAGTAAAAACAGCGTGGTCGCGATCCCCGCTACGTCACTGGAGCGTGCGAACAAGCCGGAGCTCATCTTTACTGTTGATATTGGGATTTCTCTGTGGGCAGGTTTCAGCAGTTTCCCTAAATGCTGTGTGCATTCATCACAGGTATACGCTCCGCATTAACAAATTGGTATGCTGCCTCTGTGTGCTTCTGCTATGATTTGATCACCTGTGCAGGTTGTCTGTCTGTGCAGTTCACACTGTGGATGTATCACTGCCCCCCTGTGTGGCCAGCCCTTGTGTAGCAGGTATGAGAGGGTGGGTTTAACCCTTTCCTTTCCTTGCTGACCTGGGTAATCTTTTTGGGTTCTTTAACCATTTCCTTTCTATCCTATTTTGCTTTTGTGAGCTCTTCTAGGTTAGATTGACAATACACAGCACAAGATGATAAAGACCTCATTAAGTCACAACATTCCTCTTCCAAATGTATTTGCATAGGTCACCGTCAAGGTCCAGCCTTTATAGCAGAAGCTATAAATCCTCCTGTATGCATCCACCGCTATGTCAGCCGATCCAGGGAGGGAGCCTGCTGGGGATGCAGGACTCCGGTCCCAGAGGGCAAGTCTCTGTGTGAGCCATGCTAAGCCCAGGTGGTGGTGTTTTACAGCAAATGGAATCCCTAGTGATGCATGTGGTGCAAGAATCCCTTACAGAGTGGGATACAAGCCACAAACGAAGTCCAACAGCCATTGCAGCGTGTTCTCCTACTAGGCTGTCCAGGAAGAACTGGAACTGTCCCAACCAAGGTAGAGTCTCCTTCAAAGCAAGAGGAAGTTCTGTAAGCACCTTTAGGCTCTGTTTCCACTAGTGCGACTTGTCATGCGACTTTGGACATATGGGTTCGCATGGCAGGCCATAGCCCATTAAGTTCAATGGCACCTGTTCCAATGTACGCAACTTAGAGTTGCAGCGATTTTGAGGGGTTCCTGTGCTACTTTGATGCGACTTTTGATGCAACTTTGATCCAGAGACTGTAAAGTTGGATCGGGCTGAACTCTGAATCGCACGACTTGGAGACAAAGCCGTAGAGAGAGTGTTCTAAATTCTCTTTCTTAACAGAATTAAGGGACATCATTTTGGATATGTGGAGCAAGGTTGCGAGACATACCTCCCTTCTGAGCAAGATGGCCAAGCTCTATCCATTCGGAGATAAGGATGTGATGCATCTAAAGGCTGCCTCTCTAAATGGCTGAGGCCTTGATGAGGCGAGCAAGCATGTCCCTTTTCCTTGGAAGATGCAGTGAATAGACCGAAAGTCGGCCTGGGCTCTTGTGGCCATATTGAAAAGGATGGAAATGTGGATGGAGAATGAGGAAGCAGATTTCAGGCCTTTCACCATATAACAAAGGTAGCGTCAGTGCTCTTAGGTTAGTCAACACTACGTCCTACGTTAAAAGACAGCCTGGAGACTCACAGCCTGTTCTCTATTACAGGAAGCGGAGCCAATTATGTCTTGGGCTCAGAAGAATCGAGCCTACAGCTCAGCGGTGTATGTTCCCAGAGTCCAAAATGTTCTAAAGGATTTTCTTTCCAGAGTCCACAACGAATGGTCTCTACATGTGGAGGTTTTCAGGTGCAGATGCCCTGATGGATCATTGGAAATGCAGTAGGACCTATGCATTTTTTCCAGTCCTGGTCAACCTCTGGTTTTCTACGAAGATTCCGAACAGGGGTTGTGGTGTTAGTGGCAGTGATGCCTTATCGGCCAATTAGGTCATGGTTCCCCTTGCTAGCACAGTTCAGCTTCTGGAGCCCAGTTCACCTTCTCCTCAGGCCAGGCCTTCTGACCCTGAGTATAATTCTACATCTATGTCTGGCACAGTTGCGTCTGACGGTCTGGTTCTTGAGATTGGAGGTCCTCGGCTGCTCTTCCAGAGTCATCTCCCCTCTCTTGAATACTAAAAGAATGAACGCAGACAAAGTTGATGGGAGAATCTGGTCAAAGTTGGTCAATAGATGTCTGCTGCTAGGGCGATTGTGGCACGGATTGTCATGGATGTTGTGTTTCTTTGAATGCAACTCTATGGTGCATCGCTGTTGTACTCACTTCCTGTGTGGTGTTTCTTATTCCTGCTGGTTATTCAATGAACATGGCTTCTGTACAGTAATAGCTTGCGCTGAACATGGCCTCTGTACAGTCATAGCTTGTGCTGTCTTTACTTACATCACATCAAACACGGGTTGTCTGGTCATCCAACAGGCTCACAGAGCCAAGGGCTTGGCTTGTTTGGACATAGTGTCAGCTCACCCTACCAGTAGTGGTTCTACATCTTGGGCAGTTTTGTGTCATGTAGCTCCCGAAGTAACTTGCAGGGTGGCTTCCTGGTCATCTATGAACAGGTTTGTGTCCCAATACTGTGTTGAACCAGCTGCCCTATCTTCAGTTAATTTTGGCTTACAAGTACTGTTGGTTGACGGTGTTAAACTTCCTTTGCTCAACATTTTGCCCACCTGGGTGTGTACGGCGAGTTATTTCCCACACGTATAATAAAGTTAAAAGAGTACTGCGCTGTGAACCTGCAACCTAGCAGCCAGCACAGCTTGTAGACAAAAAGCAAAAACTGAATAAATAAGTGCAGCGCTAAGGTTGCAAAAAAAGCTAATTTGCATAAATTATGTAAATGTGACTTAAACATAAATATATCAAATAAACAGAGATTCATACATGGTGAAATGTGAATCAACCAAAGAAGTGAAATTTCTGAAAAAATACAGGTATAGTGAAAAATGTGCTAGTATGGTGACTTTACCATAAATCAGGTGAGAGATAGAAATTAGGGTGTTAATATTAAACAGAAACACATCAAATAAACAAGGATTAACACATAATGAATGTGAGTCCAAACCAAAAATGAGAATGATTTCTGAAAAATGTGCTAGTATAATAATGTGCTAGTATAACTGAACAATAAACAAAGTTCAAAAAACAGAAATGGTGAATGGTAAAGTCCAAAGAAATCCAATTAGATGTGCAGTCCCGTTATATAGGGGATTCCAATCATCGGTATGTGAAGGAAAAAACAGAAGTACCACCACCATAAACAGGGGGAGGCTTATCAGATCTTATTGACTTCGCGGGGCTTACACCACCCAAGTCTGCAGAGCTTATTAGGTTGAACACATCTGTTGGAAACAACTGGTCCTAGATCTGTATCAATCAATCGACCTTGGACTGTCATTGAATAGTGACTTGAAGGCTCCAATCATCATGAGGAGGGTGGATCATGAGGAGGGTGGAAGGTAAATGCCAGGAGGGATATATCATGCAATGAAAAGATGGGCTAACATAGTGTGATACCGTATAAAAAAAGGCAATTTATTAAAAATAGAATAAAACACTCACATTTGGAAGAGTAGAAAAAAGCATGTGTATAACAAAAAGCGATGCTCGGGTGGACCTCCTGTTTGCATCGCTCTTTGTTATACACATGCTTTTTTCTACTCTTCCAAATGTGAGTGTTTTATTCTATTTTTAATAAATTGCCTTTTTTATACATATCACCATTTTCGCTTTTTGGACTTTGTTTATTGTGCAGTTGTTATACTAGCACATTATTATACTAGCACATTTTTCAGAAATCATTCTAATTTTTTCTGAGTTTGGACTCGCATTCATTATGTGTTAATCCTTGTTTATTTGATGTGTTTCTGTTTAATATTAACACCCTAATTTCTATCTCTCACCTGATTTATGGTAAAGTCACCATACTAGCACATTTTTCACTATACCTGTATTTTTTCAGAAATTTCACTTCTTCTTTGGTTGATTCACATTTCACCATGTATGAATCTCTGTTTATTTGATATATTTACGTTTAAGTCACATTTACATCATTTATGCAAATTTGCTTTTTTGCAACCTTAGCACTGCACTTATTTATTCAGCTTTTGCTTTTTGTCTACAAGCTGTGCTGGCTGCTAGGTTGCAGGTTCACAGTGCAGTATTCCTTTAACTTTATTTTTTGTATTATCAGACTTCATATTGCTGCAGTGACCAATTCGTTTTATCAGTGTTCACACATCCTATCTGAGTATGGATGTTTTTGACTATCGCGAATCACGCACAGTGAACATGGATGGGGTGTTTGTCGTAACTGGCATTGACACCGAAGTTGGAGGCTTATTTTTAAGGCTCAAAAACATCATGGTGTCGGAACTCCATCTTCAATGGGACCTTGTGTTTCTTGAGCAGTATGTGACAACAGGGAGAGAGGACCTTGAGTCCTGGTATAGTTATTTTAATGAAGCTGGTATTAAACTCTTATGCCGCGTACACACGGTCGTACTTTTCGTCTACAAAAGTCAGACAGCCTGTTCGACAGACTTCCGACAGACTTCCGACAGACTTTCGACGGACTTGCGGCGGACTTTCTAACGAACAGACTTGCCTACACACGATCACACAAAAGTCCGTCGAATTCTTACGTGATGACGTACACCGGACTAAAATAAGGAAGTTCATAGCCAGTAGCCAATAGCTGCCCTAGCGTGGGTTTTTGTCCGTCGGACTAGCATACAGACGAGCGGATTTTTCGACCAGACTCGAGTCCGTCATAAAGTTTTAAAGCATGTTTCAAATCTAAAGTACGTCGGATTTGAGGCTAAAAAAGTACGTTGAAAGTCCGGAGAAGCCCACACACGATCGGATTACCAGCCAGCTTTAGTCCGTCAGCGTCCGTTGGACTTTTGTAGACGAAAAGTACGACCGTGTGTACGCGGCATTAAGCTTCCTCATTACTAGGAAACAGAGCCGCCCCTCTGAATTAGATCGTGAGATTAAGGAATTAAAAGATGGACTCCTTAGGTATAAAAACTCAGTGGAGTACAATTCCCTATCCTCGAACCTTCAGGCTTATCTTATTAAAGAAGATAGGGGCCAGAAAACAAAGAAACATAAGAAATATACACGGGATATAGGAGACTATAGGTCAGGCAAGGTGTTTAGTTGGCAAAAACCATCTATATCGGATCCAGCCATGGAAACAAATAATGATGGCACCATAGCCTTATCACCCTCAACTCAACTTCCATCTCAACCCAAACCCTCTATGAGTAGAAGCCAACCATCTGGTGAGACTTCCCAACCCCAGAGGGGCCGACCTCAAAATGTCCACACCCCTAAGAACACACAAAGGGTGAGGGGACAGAATTTTAATAGAGGGGGAGGACGCAGAGGAAAAGATTCCCATCAGGATAATTATGATTATTATGAGAGGGACACTTCTTATCATAGGGGGTCCCCTGTTAGATCTTGTAATCAATACACTAATTGCCCTACACCCTCCCTCTATAGTCATCCACCTATATCCACTTACAATCGATACTCTCCACTTCGTGATCAACATAGAGAAGGAGTGTATCCATTCCCTAGGGCTGAGCACAATCGGACCCCTTATGGTTACCAACAACCTAACTCTAACTCTCGTTACAATCAGGGTTTTCACGAGGACCCCCAGGGCAGAAAAAGAGACCCTGGACCAAAAGAGGGTCCAGAGGAGGCAGAAGGACCCAGAAGCGAAAAAAGAAGGCGAACATAAGCTTCCAAGGCGTTTTTAACTTAAGTAGTACAGTATTAACACAGGAAGAAAAAACTGTTTTAGCTAAGGGCCTTAAATTCGCCCCTCCACGGAAGTTAAATAAGTTTGATACTTTTGTGGATGTTCACAAATATATTAGAAAATTCAATATACAACGTTATATCACCTCCAACCCTACTAGGAACGTTGCAAGGGCAGTTACGTCAGGAACTGTCCATTCAGGGTTATCTAACCCTTCTCTTTTTAACCCCCCGACTCAGTTGGCCCCGGCTTTAATGTTTAAAGACCTTGTACTTAAAGATCTAGCTAAATTACCACCTAAACGGACTTTTAACCCCTTACCAGAGTCAGGTCTCAAATCCTTGTGTGATAACAAGGATTTGGTTATTCTCTCCGCCGACAAAGGTGGGGGTATAGTTCTTTTAAACAAAGCCGACTACATGGGGGAAATGTATAATATTTTAAGTGACCACTCCACTTATATTGAACTACCTAATGACCCTACATCCAAATATAAAAAGGAATTGACCAGTCTTATCTGAAAAGGGTTTGACTCTTTTGATTTTAAATCATAAAGAAAAATCATTTCTTGTTCTGTTGGCCCCACAAATCCCTATCATTTATTATTTGCCCAAGATCCATAAAGACCCCCTTCATCCCCCTGGACGCCCCATAATTAGCGGGATAGATTCCATTACCTCCCGAATTGAAGAATACATCGACTATTTTCTGCAACCACTAGTTAGAAAAACACCTTCCTACCTTAAGGACACCAAGGATGTGATTAATCTTCTATCCCAATCTAATATTGAAGGTGACCTCATTATGGCTACAGCTGACGTCGCTTCCTTGTACACCTGCATTCCCCATCAGAGAGGAATGGAGGCTGCACAGGAATTTTTGAAAAGAGATGTCACTCTCGCCACTCCCCAGGTTGATTTTATTTTGGAGTTATTAGATTTTGCTACCCACCACAATTTTATTTTTGGTTTGATGGCCGTTTCTATTTACAGATCAAGGGTGTGGCGATGGGAGTGAAATTCGCTCCCAGTCTGGCCAACCTTTTTATGGCCAAGTGGGAGGAGGATGTCGTCTATGCCCTGGCCTATCCACATTTGGTTTTGTGGGCCAGGTACATTGACGATGTCCTCCTCCTATGGGCTGGCACCTCAGAATCATTGGAAGAATTCTTTCTGACTCTTAATGATAATGATCGAGGTATTGTTTTAACTTACCAATCCAGTTCTTCCAGAATCAACTTTTTGGATCTTGTGATTGCAAGATCGGAACAACATTTCATATTGAGTACCCACTTTAAACCTACTGATAGGAATGGGTTTATACTCACAGACAGTTTCCACCACAAATCGTGGTTGAGCTCAGTTCCTAAAAGCCAGTTTCTGCGGCTTCGCAGAAACTGCACTGACACTGCCACCTTCAAGTCCCAAGCTAACATCTTGAGGGAGAGATTCCTGGACAAAGGTTATGATCAGGTCCACGTAGATAGAGATCTTTCTACAGTTCTAAATACTGATCGAGATTCATTGCTGGCAGACAAACCTCAGCGAGAAGGTGATGACAACTTTAAATGGTCATTCCTGACTGGGTTCTCAACCCAATATAAGCAGATTAAAGACATTTTTGAACGGCACTGGGGAATTTTAAGGAATGACAAAATACTTGGTCCTGAGAGACCCAAGGTCATTTACCAGGGTGCACCCTCACTTAAAAGCAAGATTGCACCATCCATCATCAATCCCCCAGTTAGACCCACATTTTTTCACAACTGGACAGGTTATTACCCCTGCAAATAGTGTCTGGTCTGCCATCATAACTCCTGTGGTCGTAGAGCAACCAAGGAATTTAGCTCTAAGGTAACTGGTCGATCTTATACCATCAAGCATTTCTGTACTTGTGCCACAACCCATGTGGTATATTTACTGACTTGCCCTTGCGGGAAGCAATATGTCGGTAGAACTATACGAACATTTACGGCTAGAGTTACTGAACATATCAATCTAATAAAACTTGGTAGTACAGTTCCTCGCCACTACCAACAACACCATGCACGTGACCCTACAGGGACTCAATTTCTTATTATTGACAGATACATTGCCCCATGGAGGGGTAGAGCTAGGATGAGAGGGGTATCCAGACTAGAAACCTTCTGGATCTATGAATTACAGAACCACCATCCACAGGGAATGAATGTAGAGTGGGACATTAACTCTTTTTTAAATAGAGCTTAACCACTTCAGCCCCGGACCATTTGGCTGCCTAAGGACCAGAGGACTTTTTCTAATTTGGCACTGCGTCGCTTTAACTGCTAATTGCGCGGTCATGCAATGCTGTACCCAAACGAAATTTGCGTCCTTTTCTTCCCACAAATAGAGCTTTCTTTTGATGGTATTTAATCACCTCTGCCTTTTTTATTTTTTGCGCTATAAACGGAAAAAGACTGAAAATTTTGAAAAAAAATGATATTTTCTACTGTTTGTTATTAAAAAAAAATCCAATAAACTCCATTTTAGTCATACATTTAGGCCAAAATGTATTCGGCCACATGTCTTTGGTAAAAAAAATGTCAATAAGCGTATATTTATTGGTTTGCGCAAAAGTTATAGCGTCTACAAACTAGGGTACATTTTCTGGAATTTACACAGCTTTTAGTTTATGACTGCCTATGTCATTTCTTGAGGTGCTAAAATGGCAGGGAAGTACAAAACTCCCCCAAATGACCCCATTTTGGAAAGTAGACACCCCAAGGAAATTGCTGAGAGGTATGTTGAACCCATTGAATATTTATTTTTTTTGTCCCAAGTGATTGAATAATGACAAAAAAAAAAATATTTACAAAAAGTTGTCACTAAATGATATATTGCTCACACAGGCCATGGGCCTATGTGGAATTGCACCCCAAAATACATTCAGCTGCTTCTCCTGAGTACGGGGATACCACATGTGTGGGACTTTTTGGGAGCCTAGCCGCGTACCGGGTCCCGAAAACTAATCACCGCCTTCGGGATTTCTAAGGGCGTAAATTTTTGATTTCACTCCTCACTACCTATCACAGTTATGAAGGCCATAAAATGCCCAGATGGCACAATTCCCCCCCCCCCCAAATGACCCCATTTTGGAAAGTAGACACCCCAAGCTATTTGCTGAGAGGCATGTTGAGTCCATGGAATATTTTATATTTTGACACAAGTTGCGGGAAAGTGACACATTTTTTTTTCTTTTGCACAAAGTTGTCACTAAATGATATATTGCTCACACAGGCAATGGGCATATGTGGAATTGCACCCCAAAATACATTTAGCTGCTTCTCCTGAGTATGGGGATACCACATGTGTGGGAGCCTAGCTGCGTACGGGGCCCCGAAAACCAATCACCGCCTTCAGGATTTCTAAGGGTGTAAATTTTTGATTTCACTCTTCACTGCCTATCAGTTTCGGAGGCCATGGAATGCCCAGGTGGCACAAAAAAAACCCCAAATGACCCCATTTTGGAAAGTAGACACCCCAAGCTATTTGCTGAGAGGCATGGTGAGTATTTTGCAGCTCTCATTTGTTTTTAATAATGAAGAAAGACAAGAAAAAAATTTTTTTTTCAATTTTCAAAACTTTGTGACAAAAAGTGAGGTCTGCAAAATACTCACTATACCGCTCAGCAAATAGCTTGGGGTGTCTACTTTCCAAAATGGGGTCATTTGGGGGGGGTTGTGCCACCTGGGCATTCTATGGCCTCCGAAACTGTGATAGGCAGTGATGAGTGAAATCAAAAATTTACGCCCTTAGAAAGCCTGAAGACGGTGCTTGGTTTTCGGGGTCCCGTAAGCGGCTAGGCTCCCAAAAAGTCTCACATGTGGTATCCCAGTACTCAGGAGAAGCAACAGAATGTATTTTGGGGTGTAATTTCACATATTCCCATGGCATGTTTGAGCAATATATCATTTAGTGACAACTTTGTGCAAAAAAAAAAAAATTTGTCTCTTTCCCGCAACTTGTGTCACAATATAAAATATTCCATGGACTCGACATGACTCTCAGCAAATAGCTTGGGGTGTCTACTTTCCAAAATGGGGTCATTTGGGGGGGGGGGGTTGAACTGTCCTGGCATTTTATGCACAACATTTAGAAGCTTATGTCACACATCACCCACTCTTCTAACCACTTGAAGACAAAGCCCTTTCTGACACTTTTTGTTTACATGAAAAAATTATTTTTTTTTCAAGAAAATTACTTTGAACCCCCAAACATTATATATTTTTTTAAAGCAAATGCCCTACAAATTAAAATGGTGGGTGTTTCATTTTTTTTTTTCACACAGTATTTGCGCAGCGATTTTTCAAACGCATTTTTTTGGGAAAAAACACACTTTTTTTTAAATTTTAATGCACTAAAACACACTATATTGCCCAAATGTTTGCTGAAATAAAAAAGATGATCTTAGACCGAGTACATGGATACCAAACATGACATGCTTTAAAATTGCGCACAAACGTGCAGTGGTGACAAACTAACTACATTTTTAAAAGGCTTTACAGGTTACCCCTTTAGATTTACAGAGGAGGTCTACTGCTAAAATTACTGCCCTTGATCTGACGTTCGCGGTGACACCTCACATGCATGGTGCAATATGGTGCAATTGCTGTTTACATTTGACGCCAGACTGACGCTTGCGTTCGCCTTTGCGCGAGAGCAGGGGGGGACAGGTGTGCTTTTTTTTTTTTTTTTTTATTTATTTTTTTTTTTCTTTATTATTTTTTTGATTTTTTTATCTTATTTTTAAACTGTTCCTTTCATTTTTTTTTTTTTTTTAAATCATTTTTATTGTTATCTCAGGGAATGTAAACATCCCCTTTGATAGCAATAGGTAGTGACAGGTACTCCTTTTTTTTTTTTTTTTTTTTTTAAATTGGGGTATTAGACCCTAGATCTCTCCTCTGCCCTCAAAGCATCTGACCACACCAAGATCGGTGTGATAAAATGCTTTCCCAATTTCCCAATGGCGCTGTTTACATCCGGCGAAATCTAAGTCATGAAATGCTCGTAGCTTCCGGTTTCTTAGGCCATAGAGATGTTTGGAGCCACTCTGGTCTCTGATCAGCTCTATGGTCAGCTGGCTGAATCACCAGCTGCATTCTCAGGTTCCCTGTTGAGAGAGGAGAGCCAGAGAAAAACACGGAAGACGGTGGGGGGGGCATTCCCTCCCACTGCTTGTAAAAGCAGTCTAGAGGCTAATTAGCCGCTAGGATTTCTTTCACATGAAAGCCGACCGCTGGCTGAAAAGAATGATACCAAGATGATACCTAAACCTGCAGGCATCATTCTGGTATAATCACTCAAAGTCGTGAATGGCGTACCTGAAGACAAAAAAATGGTTAACAATAAAACACAGTAAACGGTAAAGTATAAAAAATTGCATACCTGAAAAGCAAACATGATAAAACATAATAACAATAAAACATTGCAGAATAGAATACAGTAAAAAAGAGCAGAACAATAGAGAGAGAGAACAATAAAACGACAACTATTATATATATATATATATATATATATATATATATATATATATATATATATATATATATATATATATATTATTTTTTTTTACACTTTTTTTTGTAACTAACTTTTATAACTGTAACCGGTTCCAGGTCCGGGTCTCTCAAAATGCGATGGCATCTTGGGAGACCCTGTGAAAGTGTGCCTAGTCTGTGCAATGCTGTACCCTACGCTAATACTCAACTAGTGAATGGTAGCGTTCAAAATATTCACCAATGCAAAGACCAGGATTGTCAGGACAGGAGGGAAAATAACTGCGGGTGTCACGCCTATATCCGCGCTTGCTGCAGACACAACATCTTTTTTGGGGGGGTTTGTTGGGTAGGGGTACTCGGGAGGACATAAAGAAAATGCCTCTCATGCAGCCAACTGCATTTGGTTGGGGATGTGAATGGGGGAAGTACGGGTGCTGCAGAAGTGGTGGGTTCCCAATTAGGATTGGCGAATGCAGCAGGAAGGGCACTATGGGCACGACGGGCCTGTTTGTCTTCTTCTTGGTGGCAGCGGGACACTACTTGGGCTTGCCACCTCACCAGCTTGAACTGCACTTATGGGGCTCGCCACGTCACCAAGTGTTACTGCAGTGCTGGTTTGACTATGACTGGGGTGTACTAGGCCGCTGGTGCTTGCCAGTTCACCAAAACGCTACCAAAAAAACTGTTAGCGATCGCAGGGATCAGGCCTGACTCTGCGAACGCTGCAGTTATGCGTTTAGTGTTTTGTAAGTGACAGTTATCGATCGATACTGCACTTGGGTGGGCTGGGCCGGGCGGAGGGGCAAAACGCAGGTGCTAGCAGGTATCTGGGCTGATCCCGCTAACACTGCATTTTTGGGAACCCTAAACTGTTGGGGACGCTAGTATAGATCTGATCGGATCAGATATTGATCCGTTCAGATACTATACCACTAAGGGAGGTGTATGCTGCGTGCGTGGGTGTTAGCGGTACTGGAGCTAACCTGACGCTGCCTGGGGCTGGTGCTTGCCAGTTCACAAAATGCTACCAAAAAAACTGTTAGCGATCGCAGGGATCAGGCCTGACTCTGCGAACGCTGCAGTTATGTGTTTAGTGTTTTGTAAGTGACAGTGATCGATCGATACTGCACTTGGGTGGGCTGGGCTGGGCCGGGCGGAGGGGCAAAACGCAGGTGCTAGCAGGTATCTGGGCTGATCCCACTAACACTGCGTTTTTGGGAACCCTAAACTGCTGGGGACGCTAGTATAGATCTGATCGGATCAGATATTGATCCGATCAGATACTATACCACTAAGGGAGGTGTACGGTGCGTGCGTGGGTGTTAGTGGTACTGGCGCTAACCTGACGCTGCCTGGGGCTGATGCTTGCTAGTTCACCAAAATGCTACCAAAAAGACTGTTAGCGATCGCAGGGATCAGGCCTGACTCTGCGAACGCTGCAGTTATGCGTTTAGTGTTTTGTAAGTGACAGTGATCGATCGATACTGCACTTGGGTGGGCTGGGCTGGGCGGAGGGGCAAAACTCAGGTGCTAGCAGGTATCCGGGCTGATCCCGCTAACGCTGCGTTTTTGGGAACCCTAAACTGCTGGGGACGCTAGTATAGATCTGATCGGATCAGATATTGATCCGTACAGATACTATACCACTAAGGGAGGCGTATGCTGCGTGCGTGGGTGTTAGCAGTACTGGCGCTAATCTGACGCTGCCTGGGGCGACGCATATCACCGCTGGGCGATCAGGGGGCTAAACCTTTATTCGGTAATAAACGGCGGGTGACCTGACACTATAAAAAGTAAACAAACTAACCAGCGTCACCCGTAACAGTTATACGGTGATCAGTGGTGAAAGGGTTAACTAGGGGGCAATCAAGGGGTTAAAACATTTATTAGGTAGTATATGGGGGTCGCTGTCGCTATAAAACGCTGACGACGAACCTAAATATTTACCTCCCTAACTAGCGTCACCAGTGACACTAATACAGCAATCAGAAAAATGATCACTTAGCGACACTGGCGACAGGGGGTGATCAAGGGGTTAAAACTTTATTAGGGGGAGTTAGGGGGGTACCCTAGACCTAAAGGGGGCTAACAGTAACTGTCCTACCACACTAACTGTCACAAACTGACACCATGCAGTAATCAGAAAAAAAAAAAAACTGCTTGGTGTCAGTGTGACAGAGGGGGGGGAGGGGTGATTGGGGGGGTGATCGGGGGGGGGGGGATCGGGGGGGGGTAAAGGGGGGTGTTTTGTGTGCCTGGCATGTTCTACTGTATGTGTGTGTGTTGTGCACTCACAGTGAAGTCTTCTCTCCTCAGCGCCGGAACGGAAAATACCGAGCCGAGGAGAGATGACATAATTTCCTTTGCTGCTGTTTAGCATACAGCAGCATAGGAATAATTCTATCGGCCGGCGGCGATCGCGAGGGGGGGGCCACGAATGGATGGTCTCCCCCTCACCTCCGATCGCCGCTGGACAATAGCGGACCGCCTCGGGCACGGGGGGCAGATCATGTGTATGTACGTGATTCTGCCTGCCCGTGTCGCCTTGCCGACGTACATCGGCGTGAGGCGGTCCTTAAGTGGTTAATTGCCTACTTTTGCTCTGAGATCACCTGGAAGCCCCCCCCCCCCCCCTCCCTTTTTTATGAATTTTTCAACATACAAATTTATTTTATTATTTATTTGTGTACAGTGGCTTGCGAAAGTATTCGGCCCCCTTGAACTTTTCAACCTTTTGCCACATTTCAGGCTTCAAACATAAAGATATAAAATTTTAATTTTTTGTGAAGAATCACCAACAAGTGGGACACAATTGTGAAGTGGAACGAAATCTATTGGATATTTTAAACTTTTTTAGCAATTAAAAAACACTGAAAAGTGGTGCGTGCAAAATTATTCGGCCCCTTTACTTTCAGTGCAGCAAACTCACTCCAGAAGTTCAGCGAGGATCTCTGAATGATCCAATGTTGTCCTAAATGACTGATGGTGATAAATAGAATCCACCTGTGTGTAATCAAGTCTCTGTATAAATGCACCTGCTCTGTGATAGTCTCAGGGTTCTGTTGAAAGCGCAGAGAGCATCATGAAGACCAAGGAACACACCAGGCAGGTCCGTAATACTGTTGTGGAGAAGTTTAAAGCCGGATTTGGATACAAAAAGATTTCCCAAGCTTTAAACATCCCAAGGAGCACTGTGCAAGCGATCATTTTGAAATGGAAGGAGTATCAGACCACTGCAAATCTACCAAGACCTGGCTGTCCCTCTAAACTTTCAGCTCAGACAAGGAGAAGACTGATCAGAGATGCAGCCAAGAGGCCCATGATCACTCTGGATGAACTGCAGAGAACTACAGCTGAGGTGGGAGAGTCTGTCCATAGGACAACAATCAGTCGTACACTGCACAAATCTGGCCTTTATGGAAGAGTGGCAAGAAGAAAGCCATTTCTCAAAGATATCCATAAAAAGTCTCGTCTAAAGTTTGCCACAAGCCACCTGGGAGACACACCAAACATGTGGAAGAAGGTGCTCTGGTCCGATGAAACCAAAATCGAACTTTTTGGCCACAATGCAAAATGATATGTTTGGCGTAAAAGCAACACAGCTCATCACACTCAACACACCATCCCCACTGTTAAACATGGTGGTGGCAGCATCATGGTTTGGGCCTGCTTTTCTTCAGCAGGGACAGGGAAGATGGTTAAAATTGAGGGGAAGATGGATGCAGCCAAATACAGGACCATTCTGGATGAAAACCTGTTGGAGTCTGCAAAAGACCTGAAACTGGGACGGAGATTTATCTTCCAACAAGACAATGATCCCAAACATACAGCAAAATCTACAAAGGAATGGTTCACAAATAAACGTATCCAATAACTTAATCATGTGCACTTTCTTCATTCTGTGGGGCGGGTGGACATTTTTTCTGTTAGCCCCGGTTCACACAGGGGCGGCGCGACTTGCAGGTCGCCTCACTGAGGCGACCTGCACACGACTTCCACGGCGACTTGTAAAACGACTTCTGTATAGAAGTCTATGCAAGTCGCCTCAAGTCGCCCCCAAAGAAGTACAGGAACCTTTTTCTAAGTCGGAGCGACTTGCGTCGGTCCTATTAGAACGGTTCCATTGTACAGAACGGGAGGCGACATGTCAGGCGGCTAGGTCGCCTGACAAGTTGCCCCTGTGTGAACCGGCACTTATTGTGATTTACTCTCTGCTGATTGGCTCGGGACGGCATGTGATCGTCCCCTCTGTGTATACGGCGAGGCTTGGTTACTATGCTATTATGTTTATCTCACCGAGTCACACGGAGGTTACTAAACCAAGCCTCGTTTTATGATGAGGCTTGGTTTTCCATATTAAATGGACACCAGCTAACCAAGCCTCGTTTTCATAGCGAGGCTTGTCTGGCCTATTTGATAGCCATTACGCAATTCCAAGCCTCGTTTTCATAATGAGGCCTGGTCACATTGTATGACAGATATCACCAAACCAAGCCTCATTTTCATTACAAGGAAGTGTTGGTTTGACATAAGGACATTTTTTAATTGCAGGGCTGTGCACTGTACTTTATCCGCCTTTTATTTTGTTATGTATATCATATACTATGGAGACACGCACATAATGTTGACCTGGATATTCTAGGTATCCATTTCCTTCCGGGATCGCGACACAGGAACCGGAAGTGATGTCATGTGGAGCCATTTCCGGCGTTTAGCAGGTTCTGGGGTCATTTTTACTTTATAAGCGATGCTGTAGCAGGAGGTCCACACCCCAGATGATGACTGTGGAGTCGAAATGCGCTGGGTGGACCTCCTGTTTGCATCGCTCTTTGTTATACACATGCTTTTTTCTACTCTTCCAAATGTCAGTGTTTTATTCTATTTTTAATAAATTGCCTTTTTTATACGGTATCACGCTATGTTGGCCCATCTTTTCATTGCATGATATATCCCTCCTGGCATTTACCTTCCACCCTCCTCACGATGATTGGAGCCTTCAAGTCACTATTCAGTGACAGTCCAAGGTCGAATGATTGTTGCAGAGCTAGGACCAGTTGTTTCCAACAGATGTGTTCAACCTAATAAACTCTGCACACTTGGGTGGTGTAAGCCCCGCCAAATTGATAAGATCTGGTAAGCCTCCCCCTGTTTATGGTGGTGGTACTTCTGTTTTTTCCTTCACAGTTCATAACGGTGATTGGAATCCCCCATATGTCTAACGGGACTGCACATCTAATTGGATTTATTTGGACTTTACCATTTACCATTTCTGCTTTTTGAACTTTGTTTATTGTGCAGTTATACTAGCACATTATTATACTAGCACATTTTTCAGAAATTATTCTCATTTTTTCTGAGTTTGAACTCACATTCATTATGTGTTAATCCTTGTTTATTTGATGTGTTTCTGTTTAATATTAAACACCCTAATTTCTATCTCTCACCTGATTTATGGTAAAGTCACCTTACTAGCACATTTTTCACTATATCTGTATTTTTTCAGAAATTTCACTTCTTCTTTGGTTGATTCACATTTCACCATGTATGAATCTCTGTTTATTTGATATATTTATGTTTAAGTCACATTTACATCATTTATGCAAATTTGCTTTTTTGCAACCTTAGCGCTGCACTTATTTATTCGCATTTCCCACATGCAGGCATGTACTGGCCATCTAGACTACCGGGAGATTCCCTGTGGCCCGATGGCTCAGTGGGCCAGTCAGGTGCGGTCCTGGAGCCACTCCTCCCTGACAGTGAGTGTTCGTAATTTCACTCCTGTCAGGAGGAGCAGCTTCCATCATATGCTGCTGGAGAGTGCATTAGGCGTTATGCTCCCTCCAGCCTGCAGGGGGAGATAGACCAATGGCAGACTTTCCTTCCTCTCTCCCCTATCACTTATCACATGACTGGAGAGAGGAACGAGAAGCTGCCTTCAAAACGGTGAGTACATGTGGGAGGGGGAGGAGAGGGAGGACACTGATGTGAAGGGCTGCTGATGGGGACTGTGATGTGAAGTGGGCTGGTAGTGGGGACTGTGATGTGAAGTGGGCTGCTGATGGGGACACTCTGATGTAAGGGGGACGCTGTTGGGGACACTCTGATGTAAGGGGGACGCTGTTGGGGACACTCTGATGTAAGGGAGACACTCTGATGTGAAGGGAGCTGCTGATTGGACACTGATGTAAGGGTGATGCTGTTGGGGACACTCTGATGTAAGGGGGCGCTGTTGGGGACACTCTGATGTAAGGGGGGCGCTGTTGGGGACACTCTGATGTAAGGGGGGCGCTGTTTGGGACACTCTGATGTAAGGGGGATGCTGTTGAGGACACTCTGATGTAAGGGGATGCTGTTGGGGACACTCTGATGTAAGGGGATGCTGTTGGGGACACGCTGATGTAAGGGGGATGCTGTTGGGGACACTCTGATGTAAGGGGGACGCTGTTGGGGACACTCTGATGTAAGGGGATGCTGTTGGGGACACTCTGATGTAAGGGGATGCTGTTGGGGACACTCTGATGTAAGGGGATGCTGTTGGGGACACGCTGATGTAAGGGGGATGCTGTTGGGGACACTCTGATGTAAGGGGGACGCTGTTGAGGACACTCTGATGTAAGGGGATGCTGTTGGGGACACGCTGATGTAAGGGGGATGCTGTTGGGGACACTCTGTTGTAAAGGGGACGCTGTTGGGGACACTCTGATGTAAGGGGGGGGGCACTGTTGTGGACACTCAAAATTAAAGTGGGCCAGTCATGAGGCAGTCCAGGGCCAAATTTTTGTCCCAGTCCAGCCCTGCCCACACGTATGCTGCCATGGAGTCTGTCAGGAAAACTGAAAATTTCCTATCAAATACTTACCCTAATTTTCCTTTCCTGATAGACTCCATGGCAGCAGGAGTTCCCTCCCAAATGTCTGGAGTAGGCTAGTTACAGAACACGGCCGTTGGCTTTGAGCAAAGATTGGCTTTGAGCAAAGGGTCCTATAGGGGAGGAGTGAAGGCGGGGTTAGCCCAAACGTATGCTGCCATGGAGTCTATCAGAAAAGGAAAATTATGGTAAGTATTTGATAGGAAATTTTCTGTTATTTCTTGTTGCATGTGTTGTGAATTTTCTCTTTGTACTTTTGGAAGTGATAGCAAGTCAAGCCAGCTCACATAGCAGTAGTATTAAATGAAAGAAAGCAAATTTATTCTGCTTTTTGCTCCACACAGCCTTGTAAATTTTATTGATCTGATATATAGTATATTTAGGATAAGCAACCTGAGCATTAGAGTGATTTAGTACTATAAGACACTCTTATTTACAGACTGGAAACAGAAAGTTGGTTAAATCAAACTGTACCATTTGACTAAAGTTGTAATATATGGCGGTGCTGCCTGTCAAACTTGTAAATTGAGGTCAGTAGGACTGCATCGCAATAGCGAGCCAGCCGCTTGGTTCACTCTTGTGGCATGGTATTTCAATACAAAGTCCCCCTTGGGATAAACCCCCCCCCCCCCCACAAAAAAAAAACAGGCATTGCTTCCTGAATGAAGAGTAAATATGGGCACTTGTCCTGGGCTTGTAAATTTTCTTTATTAAACGCCCAGGTTTTTTTTTATGTGGACATTGCCTCCTGAATGTCTGGCAGCTGCTGTTCTACCTTCCTCTGAAAAGCGATTCACTGTGGATTCAGTGAATAGTTTCTGGATATAAAACTTACTGTGCAAAGCTATGTTATTTAGAGGAAGGATGCATTGTATGCCCGCTTGTCCCAGAAGCTGTCGCTGCAGGTTTACAGTAATTTCCAGACATTTTGTGGTTTCTCACAAGGAACAGCATGAAACTTGGCAACAATTTTTGTAGAATATTTTGGCAGCTCAACTGTGAGTCGCACATGATTCATTTGTATACCTAACTGATTTAATACAGAGTGCAAGGAAATGGCCCTGTTTTTTCTGGAATAGGAGTCTATGGAACTTGGTAATAAGCAAATAAGGATGTGGAGAGCTGTTGAATAAATGCTAAACTATTTTAAAGCTGATCTTCATGTTTTAATGAAGTCGAAATAGTTTGTTTGGTCCAGGCTGTTTCAAACAAACTGTTTACTTCACTTACACATGCAGTGGCTGTCAGCGCTGTATGTAGCCTTAGCCACATACAGTATACAGCGCTGAGTTTTGGCAGTGTGATGGGAACTTCCCGCTCTTAGACCGCACTTTGCAGGCGCTACAGCGCTAAAAATAGCACCTGCAAAGCGCCCTGAAACAGCCGCTGCTGTCTCTCCAATGTGAACGCCCCGAGGGCTTTCACACTGGAGCGGTGCGCTGGCAGGACGCTAAAAAAGTCCTGCTAGCAGCATCTTTGGAGCGGTGTATATACACCGCTCCTGCCCACTGAAATTAATGGGGCAGCGTGGCTATACTGCCGGCATAGCGCTGCTGGAGCAGCGCTTTGCGGTGGTTTTAACCCTTTCGCGGCTGGTTTTTAACTCTTTCTCGGCCGCTTGTGGGGGTTAAAACTGCCCCACTAGTGGCCGAATATCGCCGCTAAAACGGCGCTAAAAAAGCGCCGCTTTACCGCTGACGCCCAGGCGCCGGCAGTGTGAAAGGGGTCTTAGAATGAAATCGAATTGGGCTTAGCATTGTTCAGCCATTCACGTTACTATAAATGAATACAAAGCTTCCTCTGAATGGCTGAGTCAGAATTGTGATGTCACCAGCCTACTTCTCTGCCAATCAGATGAAGCTTTTTTTTTCATTCATAGAATACAAAGCCTCCTGTGAATGTCTGAACAGTGCTCACCCCAATTTGATTTTGTTCTGGGAGTAGGATGGAAAGTACTGATGCTTCAAACAGTTCATGCAGTGCTGACAGCCACTGCATGTGTTAGTGAAGTTGTTTGGACCAGATTGGTCTAAACAAACTATTTAAACTTCACTAAAACATGGAGGTCAGCTTTAAAAGTGAGAACATGGTTGAGGTTATGTTTGTTAATTTAGCAACATTCAAGTTTATAGAAACACTAACAATACATTTTTCTTATTTGCTCCCGAGCCAGAAATCCTGTGAGCTGTTAACTCCCTGTACTCTCTGCCTCTGGACTGTTATCAGTTAGCATTATTCCCTGCTATCTCAGTGGACTACAAAACACCTCCCCATTAAGTAATGGAAGTGCTATATAGTCCTAACACAATCCTTGTCCTTGGGTGACCACAGTGCTCAGTATTATTGTCACCATGTCACCCTAGGAGAAGACAGGAAGTGAGTTATTGACAGGATTAAAATAAAGCAAAAAATGTGAAACAAGAAAACGAATGCAGCCACCATATTATTATTATTATTATTATTATTATTATTATTCACGATTTATATAGCGCCAACAGTTTAGGCAGCACTTTACAATGTATAGGGGGGACAACACAATTACAGTACAGTTCAATACAAAAGGTACAGGAGGGCCCTGCTCATAGAGCTTACATTCTAAGGCCCCTTTCACACTGGGGCCGTTTGCAGGCGTTATTGCGCTAAAAATAGCGCCTGCAAACCGCCCCTAAACAGCCTCCGCTGTTTGTTCAGTGTGAAAGCCTGAGGGCTTTCACACTGAAGCGGTGCGCTGGCAGGAGAAGAAAAAATCTACTGCAAGCCGCATCTTTGGAACGGTGAAGGAGCGGTGTATTCACCGCTCCTAAACCGCTCCTGCCCATTGAAATCAATGGGACAGCGCAGCTATACCGCAGTAATACCTCGGCTATAGCCGCGCTATACGAGGGGTTTTAACCCTTTTTCGGCCGCCAAAGGGGGGTTAAAACCATACCACTAGCGGCCCAATACCACGGTAAAACAGCGCTAAAAATAGCGCTGTTTTACCGCCGACGCCCCCTACCGCCCCAGTGTGAAAGGGGCCTTAGGGAGGGGGTGATGGTACAAAAGGTAATAGCTGCAGAGAATGATTTGATGGGGGTGTCGAAGGACAAGGAAGCTTCAACAATAATATTTTTTTTTCTCAAGTTTAAATATGCTTTGAGGCTAGGTTCACACTTGTACAGGTGATTGCGGGTGTGAGACACTATGAGACTCGCAGTTGTTCCTCCATCTGCAGCCAAACCGTGCTGCACCTTTGCAGACGTGCAGGGCTGCCATTCATTCCTAATGGCACCCCATGCACCTGCAGAGCTGATTGTGAAAAAACGCATAGTACAAAAGCACCATGCAATTTCCCTCTGGATGCATTTTAAAAAAGGAAAGGTGCAGCTGCATGAAACACAGGCACAGCACCCGATTCAAATGAATGGTCTGCCGTGCTCTCGCAAACACATCTTGCAGAGCCGTGTAGGTGTGAACCTAGCCTAAAGTAGAAAGAAAGGCTAATATAAACAAAGTTTAAATCTTTGCTTCCCACTGCTGATAAATATGCTGCATACTGTTTGCAAAAATTCAAAGTGCAAATACCTTCTTCTCTTTTTTTTTTTTTGCCTTTACTTCTACGTTAAGGAACTTGCAAAACCCCTGTGACTGTAGCAACAAGTGTGTTGATTTTTTTTTTTTTTTTTGGGGGGTTGTTGCAACATTTGTATAGATTCTATCCATAGTTGACATTCACATTAGTTTTCATTGAGATCAACTTTAAAACTCTGAATTGATCGGCACAGCTGTATAATAAAATAAAATCCTATACTGTAATCTATTTATTCATGGAGCATTTTTTATATCTGCCTTGCATTGTTTTTAAATGGATTACAATAAAGGATTTAGTTTTAAATTCCGGCTATGGTGATCAGCTTGTGGTTTCAAATTTGAATATATGTAGAAATGTCAACATTTGAAGAGGGGGGAAAAAACCCTCTTTGCCCTAAAATCATCCTAAAAAACATGTGGAATGTAGTAAACCCACAACATTTTTCATGGGAAAACTTCACTCCCTTTAAAAGTTAAAATCCATAGGCACATAATAGCAAGTACAGATAAGTTATTAAAATGAAAAGTGGATATTCATGCATATTTAAAGTGGATTTAAACCCAATGTCATCCTTTCTAAACTACTGCCATAGGGGTTATCTATAAGGATATACATGCCTCCTGTATGTATCTTTACCTGTCAAATGTCTCCCCTCTGTCTGTTATTAGACCTGAAAAACTGCATATTCTGTGGGTGGAGTCGTGATGTTAGTAGACTCCCTGCCCACCTCTACACTCCCCTGTGTATTTCTAACACTGAACTTCTGCTATGATCTCTAACATCCAGTGAAAAGACAGGAAAGTAACCACATGACTTTAGCATGCCAAATCATGCTGAGGTGTGGAACAGCCAATCCTTGCAGAGCTGCTGAAGAAAGGAGTGGGGGAGGGAATTAAATACTGCATGTGTCTTAGGCTGAAGCATGAGATATAAATCACCTGTCACTCACAGCAAGGGGGAGTATTTGACAAAGTTTTTCTCAGTTTGTCAAGAATTGTCTCACTGAACAATAAAAGAGGATTGCTCAGAGATGGATTAACTCTGTGTGGCAAAACTGGGCTCAAATGATAGGAAATCTTATACTCTACAGTATGATATTAAAAAAAAATGTTTTTTTTCGGGTTTACATCCACTTTAATAGAAAAAATTATTCAGAGAACGCGTGTTTAATGTAGTAGGCCAGCCTGTCAAAGGTCCACTTTAGTAAAATATATTTATTGAGCTAAGAGACCAGTTCTACTAAAATGTAGTCTATACAAAATATGATAATATAATAGATGTAACTAAGTAACTATTGTGTGTGTTCGTGTTTTTTTGAAAGGCATGCAGAGGAAAAAAGGTCGATATAGGTGTGACTCCCTATGCAAGTGTGGCCACAACATCCACTGGTAGAATTCCAATAGAAGCCGACTTTCTTTGCCATTACTCTACTCCCCCAGGTAAAATTTAACGGTTGTTGATTCAGCTTTCCTTACTGTGCTCACACAGCAACCAGCCTGGAGTATTACATGAAATATACCGTTAAACTAAAATACAACTTGACCAAAAACATGAAAGTATTGCGCTTACATGCTTTAAAATGTACAATAGTGCTAAAAACATATAAATGCAAAATATCAAATAAAGAAAAAAACGAAAAGTGCAATGTAATGTTAATCCCAATGCCAAAACTGTGATACGGTAGTCTTCAAAGTGACTCTTCTATCTATTAAAAATGAATCCATGTCTTCACCACTTGTGCTCAAAACTGTAGATGCACACTCACCAAAGGGGTTTGACCCCTTTTTACAGGTAGGTCAGGTATCGTTTATGGCCTTCAAAGGCTCTTATTACTTTAGGCTGATCTCCACTATGTTTCTTCAGTTTAATGGCACTCAAACATCAATCCAGCGGGAGACACCATTAAAAATATAATTGTGTAGTATTTATTAAAAATAGTAAAACAGTAAATGGCACAAAAAAAATTTACACTCGCATGTATTGGTGCCTATGTCCGGTACCAATATATACAGCTTCTGTGAATAGTTTTGCCCCACCCTGCCTATCCAGAGCCGGCATGCACTCTAAGCTTCAATCCCAGGCCGGATGTGATGTCATACAGGACCTGGAAGAAGTGGTCCTAGGCTTCTACGTACGTTTCACCAGAGTGGTGTCTTCAGGAAGCGCAACTTAGTTTGGGATATTACAACTTTATTTTTTATATATATATATATATATATATATATATATATATATATATATATATATATATATATATATATATATATATATATATACATTAATTGACTTGTGCAGGCATATATAAAAATATTTCAGATGTTTTTTTTAGAAAAGGCCACATAGCAGATTACCTTATTCCCTGCACCCCACTAGCCAATACTGCTTCTGCTGTCCAAAAAAAAGGGTTGTGTGTGGGCCCTTGGCTTTTCCCAGTATAATGCAGGACTGGGATGATGTCAACTATGACCAGTCAGGCAATGAAGGGAAACAGTTTTGGGGGTACTAGTTGTACTAGAGGAGGAAGCCTGTGGGAGTGAGGCATAAAGTAAGTATATCACCTTTATTCATAATCTACTAGGGGAAATTAACAATTAACTCTTGGGATGAGAATATGTTGCACAGGATGAGGCTATCAGTTTTGACACAGCTGATTAGCAAGCATGCAGTTTGTCAGTCAGCAGCTCACCACACCTAGTTCTGCCAACTGATTTCTGGATTGGCAGCACTGCCTCTGCTGCTTAAGCCCTCCTACTGTCAGATGCAGTGTCTGAGAGGGGAAACATGAGACACACAAGAAAGATTTGGCTCACCTGGTAGAGGCAAAGCAACTTTTTTTGTTAACGTAAAGAGGATTATGCATCACATAGTAACTGGATTTGGGACACAGACAGCAATAAAAACAGTGGTTCTAACCCCTCACAGCTCTATCCAAATCTTAAAAAAACACAAAATTGTATCAATACTTACCATAATTTACCTTTCCTGCGCTGCCATGGTCCTCAAAGAGCCTTTGAGGGCCATGGCAGTGCACCTGTGATAGAGCTCCACAAACTCTTCCCTAAGGACCAGTGAATAGCCAAAAGGAAAAGACAAGGACACCCTCAGCATTCTCCGTAAATATATAATAGCAAGGGTGGGAGTGTGTACTGCCATGTATAAACAACAGAAAAGGAAAATTATGGTAAATATTGATACAATTTTTCCATTTTCCCCTAATCGTCTTTCAGGACAGCCACCTGAGAGCTTGGCTCCTCCCCTCTGTTGGAAACACCTGCGCCAGCTTCTATAAATTTCCTCCTCCCCTGCTGGCTCCTCAGTTATTTGTGTTTCCTCCAGAGGGGAGACACCACAGGAACCAGCCAGGAGAGCCAGGGAGGCTCAGGCAGCATGTCCTGAAAGAGGAGTAGAGACTCCTAGGACAGACCAGGGAAGATGTTGGTGTGCAGACCCACAGCGGTTATGTCACTAACCTGGTCAGGAAAACTTTTTCTGTGTATTGCCACCCCCGCATCCCTGAGCGCAGGTTGAGGTCGGGGGGGGCTCCCTTTTCATCACCGAGCGCGGTGAAGCGGAGCGCAGCTCCTGCAGTCTCATGCCCCCAGCAGCGTGTGGAATAGTAACACGCTGAGTACTGGGACTACGTGGCCTGTGGCGGGTGACGTCATATCCGGCCAAAAGGGGCGTGCACTTCCGGGTTCGCGGCTACCGGTTCCGGCCACGAATACTGAAAAGGAGCCAGGGATGGGGCTGGAGAGGAGCTGTACATGCTGTAGAGACAGCAGAAGCTCCAGAGGTGACACAATGATGGTGGATGCAGAGGATGTGGACCGCACTGCTCCAGCAGAGACCAGCTCCAGCCATGTTAAGGTAAGGGGAACCTAGGGTGGAGCTCCCCTGGCCTGAACCACCCCCCCTCCCCCCTATCATTAGTGTGGGACAGGTGCAAGGGGGGGCAGGTTAAAGACCCTCAGGTGTCAGAGGGTGGATTCATAGGGCCCCTGGTGAGGCAAGCCCGTATGAAAGTGTTGCACTCCTGCAATTATGCAGGCAAGGGTACTGTGTATTAATGGTTGGGAGTTTTTTCTTATGTCTTTTCAGAAAACAGAGAAAACCAGGGCTTCTCATGTTTCAAAAAGGAGGTGCCCTTCCTGTAAAATGACCCTGAGAGATTCTTGGGAAAAAACATTATGTAAGGATTGTATTAGCAAACTAGTACAAGAACATTCTTCAGAGCAGGGTGAACTAGCGGCATCTGTTAAAGAATTGTCCAATACGTTCGAATCCTTCAAAAACTTTTTTGAGGGGTTTCAGATGCCACAGTTTCAGACTGCTCCTCCGGCAACAACGGTACCGAAAGCACAGGCAATACCCTCCACTAGTGCAGGTCCTTCAGTAGCCCCTAGAGAGGAGGTGGAAAAGGAACCTGACAGTGCAACTTCTGGCTCCCAAGATTCTGAGGGGGAAGCTCTGGATGGGGATTCCAGGAAGCCATCCCGATACAAGCTCTCATTAGAGGAGGTAGATCACCTTTTAGGGGCCATTTATACCACATTAGGTATATCAACGGAGAAGAAACTGTTATCATTGCACGATCAAATGTATGAGGGCCTAGGGGAACGGGAAAAGAGGAATTATCCTGTTCATGAGGTCCTAATAGAGGCTATTAAGAGAGTGGCAGGAACCTGAAAGAAAGACATTTTTTTCTAAGGCCTTAAAGAGACGGTTTCCCTTTACAGAAGATCCAGCATCCGTGTGGAACAAAGTTCCAAAACTAGATGCAGCCTTCTCGCAGGTGTCAAGGCACACGGACTTGGCATTTGAGGACATGGGGGTTCTTTCTGAGCCGATGGATAAAAGAATAGACTCTTTGTTAAAGAAATCATGGGACTCGACAGTGGGTAGCCTGAAGCCAGCTATGGCGGTAACGGTGGTGGCTAGGAACGTAGAAATCTGGTTAAATCAATTTCAGGCTCACACTGAAGAAGGAACTGCGAAAGAGCAGATTCTGGCTTCATTTCCCACTCTGCTGCGAGGTCTTGCGTATATCGCAGACGCTTCCGCAGAACTGGTTCAGATGGCAGCCAGGTCCTCCCTCCGCATTAGCCAATTCCACAAGAAGGGCTCTTTGGCTTAAGACATGGCAGGGTGACTGCGCGTCCAAAGCCAAGCTCTGCGGGATTTCCTTTACAGGGGATCTGCTGTTCGGACCAGGGTTAGAAAAGGTGCTGGACCGAACTGCAAATAGGAAGAAGGCGTTCCCATTGAAGCATAAAGCTAATTGGAAACAGCGACAACAAAGTAAGAAGAGGCAAAGAGGAATACAAGATCCCGCTTTACAACTCCCAAGATGGAGACGCAGAGGAAACCTTGGGTTCAGAGAGGGAAAGGCAAGGGAGGGGCGATTTTTTTGTCCTCCTGAGCAAACCCAGAAGAAAGTAGTTGCAGTGGGAGGGAGACTGGGGGCCTTCCTCCCGCAATGGGAAGAAATATCTTCCAACCCGTTTATTCTGAGAACAATAAAGGAAGGTTATCGTTTAGAGTTCCCAAGATCACTCCCAAACAGGTTATACATCACCAAACTTCCGAAGATCAAGGAGGCCAGAGGATTAATGAGATCCTTAAAGGAACTCAAAGAACAAAGGGTGATTATCAAGGTACCAAAAGGAGAAAGAGGGCAAGGTTTCTACTCCCACATATTCGGAGTGCAGAAAACTTCAGGGAAGGTCAGACCAATCCTCAACCTCTAGCCTCTAAATTTGTCCATAACCTACAAGAGGTTCAGAATGGAGTCCATATATTCAGTAGGGTCACTTTTGCCCCCAAACTGTTATATGGTCTCCCTAAACCTAAAGTACACGTACCTCCACATCCCGATACACCAGAAGTGTCAGAAGTTCCTGAGATTAGCAATAAAGACGGAAGTAGAAATCATGCACCTTCAATTTCAGGCTCTACCCTTCAGCCTCTCCTCATCGCCCAGGATTTTTACAAAAATTCTGGCTGAAGCTCTGGCACCATTACGGGTCAAAGGCATATCCATCATTGCCTACTTGGACAACCTTCTCCTATTGGCAGAGTCGCCCAGGAAGTTACTACAAAACCTCAGCTATACACAAATGTTTCTAGAGAGTCTAGGTTGGCTGGTAAATTTGGAAAAATCCAATTTACAACCCAGTCAGCAAATAGTATACTTGGGGTATGTGTTAGACTCAGCGCAACAAAGACTGTTTCTTCCCGAAGAGAAAATAGGGAAGATTCAGAAAGAGGTAAGCAGATTACAAGCAAACTTACCATGCACCATAAGGCAGATAATGTCAACACTGGGACTGTTAACATTCGCAATCCCAGCAGTACAGTGGGCAGGCCTGCATTTCCGGCCACTGCAGGTGTTCCTATTAAGGATATGGGATCACAGGCAGGAGTCCTTAGACATCAAGGTTCTATTGCCGGCAAGGGTAAAAAGAACCTTATGGTGGTGGAGGAGAACAGAGAACATGAACAAAGGACGGCTGTGGAGCTACCCATTTCCCGAATCTTAACCACAGACGCGAGCGGCGTAGGGTGGGGAGCACATTTAGGCTCTCAGATATCACAAGGGACTTGGGGAAATGAGGAGAGGAGGAGATCATCCAACTGGAAGGAATTAAGAGCAGTATGGTATGCACTTCAAACCTTCCAGGAAGAGCTGAGGGGTCATCATTTGCAGGTCAGGTCCGACAATGCGTCAGTGATCGCCTGTATAAACAAACAGGGGGGGAACGAGAAGTGGAACCCTGTGGTCCTTGGCAGAGGAAATCTTAAAATGGGGAGAAGAAAACGTACTCTCATTTTCAGCAGTCCATTTGAAGGGGGACTTAAACAAAGTGGCGAATTTCCTCAGCAGGAAAAAAGTGAAAGAGGGCGATTTGGCGCTGAAACAGGAGGTATTCGAACAGATTGCTCAAAAATGGGGAATACCTCCGGTGGACTTGTTTGCCTCAAAGGAAAACAGGAAAGTCAGAGCGTTCTTCTCCCTGAAAAGAGAGGATGGAGCGCTCGGGATAGATGCGTTAGCACAGACGTGGGCATTCAACAAATGCTATGCCTTTCCCCCACCGGTACTGCTACCAGCGGTAATAAGGAAGTTACATACAGAGAATACAACACTAATTCTCATAGCGCCCTATTGGCCCAGGAGACCGTGGTTCTCTATGCTCAGAGAACTCGCCGTGGAACCCCCCTGGTTATTACCGATCCAGGAAGATCTACTCTCCCAGGGTCCAGTACACTGCCCCCAAGTGCAAAGGTGGAACTTGGCCGCATGGTGTCTGAGGAGCAGTTGCTAGAAGCAAAAGGGTTCTCAGGCCGTCTAATAGACACAATGCTGAAAAGCAGGAAGATTGAGACACGGAACATCTACCAAAAGGTCTGGAGATGTTTTAACAGATGGTGTACAGACAAGGAAGTTAATATACAAAGCTCAGTAGCAGTCCTGGAGTTTCTACAGGACGGGATAGACAAAGGACTAAGTCTTAGCACGCTTAAGAGTCAAGTGTCAGCACTTTCAGTTTACCTGGAAAAGAGATTAGCATCTGATCCGTGGGTAATCAGACTCTTTAGATCACTGAGCAGACAAAGACCAATACAAACTACAGTCTTTCCAAAGTGGGATCTGTCATTAGTGCTGCAAACTATGACAGTAGACCCCTTTGAACCAGTGGATAGTTGCAACCTGAAGATGCTGACGCTTAAAGCAGTCTTCTTGGTGGCAATTACTACAGCAAAAAGGGTCTGTGAGTTGGAGGCCCTATGAATCAGGCCCCCCTTTTTTCAGATTTTTCCGGATCGCATAATCTTTAAGATGGATCCGAGATTTCTGCCTAAAGTGGCCTCGAAATTCCACAGAGGCCAGGAGATTGTGTTACTATCGTTTTGTCCAAATCCTTCTAAAGAACAGGAAGTAAGGTTCCATAGTCTAGATGTGAGGAGATGCGTCTTGCATTATTTAGAAGCAACAAAAGAGATTAGGAAGACGGATTCCTTATTTATTTTGATTTCTGGAGTAAGAAAAGGGCATAAAGCCTCAAGACGCACCATAGCCAGATGGCTAAAAGAAGCCATTGAAGAGGCTTATAGGTTAGGAAGCATGCAGGTCCCAGAGGTTATCAGGGCACACTCCACCAGGGCAATGGCTGCATCGCAAGCAGAAGGAGCTGGAGCAACGCCGGAACAGATTTGTAAAGTGGCAACCTGGTCCAGCTTTGCCACCTTTGTAAGACACTATAGAGTGGATCTTTGGGCAGCTAAAGATCAGACCTTTGGACGCAATGTCTTACAAGCCGTGGTCCCGCCCTAGGGGTAAGTGCTCGTTTATCCTCTCAGGTGGCTGTCCTGAAAGACGATTAGGGGAAAAACGAAGTTACTTACTGGTAACGTTCTTTCCCGTAGTCTTTCAGGACAGCCGGGTACCCACCCAATTGTGTATTAAGACAGATTTCCTTACAGGAAATGTGATATAATGAATTATGTGTATCATATGTTCTTGTGTCTCCCCAGCAGACTGGAGGCGCTCTTTAAAGAACTGAGGAGCCAGCAGGGGAGGAGGAAATTTATAGAAGCTGGTGCAGGTGTTTCCAACAGAGGGGAGGAGCCAAGCTCTCAGATGGCTGTTCTGAAAGACTACGGGAAAGAACGTTACCAGTAAGTAACTTTGTTTTTTCCTGGTGCCTCCATGAAAACATACACATGATAAATAATAGCTGACATGGGTGGGATAATGATCAACAATAATGTTTTAATCAGAGAAGGTAAGTGCAGAATGAACAGTTTTTTTCTTTCTAACTCAGTTGTAAGGGCACATGGGTCCACTCGGTACTGCCACAGGAAGGTGTGTTGCGATGACCAGGAGGCTGCTCTGTAAATTGTTTTTGTTTGCACTGCCCAAGATGCTGCTACTGCCCTCGTGGAGTGAGCGTTCACCACTGAAGGAGGCTCCATGACTCTCACCCGAAAGGCTTTTTGAATTAACTTTACAAACCAGAAAAACATGTGTTCTAGACAATGCTTATTTCCCTTGTTTTTTTCCCCAAGGAATGACAAACTGCGTGTTTGATGACTTGAAGGCTGCTTTGGTTTCAGGGTAGACCCATAAGACTCTGGCAATGTCTAGTTCGTGTAAGGAACCTGTTTGAGGATCTGTAAAGGTTAGCAGGGCCCAGGGTTCATCCAAATGCAAGGAAGATGCAACCTTAGGAGCAAACATTTCTAAGGGGCATAAGTCTAATCTGTCTGGAAAAAAGAAAATTTGTTCTTCTTCCTTCTTTTTTTAGGGCTTGCAATTCTGAAATCCTTCTGCCTGAAGTTAGAACTATATTAAAAATGCTATCTTGAGAGTTAGAGGACTGTTCCACCATTGCAAAGGGTTGTTCCATTATAACCTTCAGAACTATGGTAAGATTCCCACCTGAGGAAAGGATGTCTGTTAGGAGAGTGAATCCTCATTATCCCTTTGAGGAACTGTATTACAAGGGAACTCTCAGCCCATCTTGTATTAGTCATTGCCTAGATTGTGGCTACCTGAACCTTTTAGGGAACTTAGACCCAGATCCAGACCAGTTTGGAAGAACCCCAAAAGGTGGGAGGCTGAAGGGGAGAGAGAGGGTCAAAACATTTCCTGACTGCACAAGCAACAAACTTCTCCCATATTCTAGCATATATGCATTTTGTCTAGGGTTTTTTTGGCTTTAGGAGAGTCTAAATGACATTCGGTGTGCAGCCTAGAATCTCAAACCTCCAAATTCAGGTGGTTGAACCTCCCCTGTGTTAGAAGGAAAGATAAGAGTGGAGCTGATATACATGGGCAAGAACTGAGGTTCATAGCCAGAGGGACCTGCAATCTTCTTGGCAATAAGGAAGGGCAGCTATGACTGTCACAAGTCTCGAGAGGAATTTCAAGATAAGTAGGGGCGGAGGAAAGACGTAGGCCAGAATCCAATACCAAGGGCACAAAAGAGCATCCACTCCCTCCGTCATGTAACAGAAAAAGTTTGAGGTAACCCTTGGCAGCTTGGTGTTGATCGTTGAAGCAAATAGAGCTATCTGAGGTAGTCCCCAGAGATGCACAACTTGATTGAAGATGTGGGGATGAAGGGACCACTAGTTGTTGTCCAGGAAATTCCAAGACAACCAAACTGCCTCAATGTTTAAATTACCTGGTATGTACATTGCTCTAAGGTCCATCAGATTCCTTTCCACCCATAGCATATTGGGCTCCACTTCCTTTAGCAGGGAGTTGCTGTGGGTGCCCCTATGCTTCTGGATGTGTGAGACTGAAGCTCTGTTGTCTATCTGTAGAAGCACTGGATGGTTCTTAATGGTTAGTGCTAGTTCCAGCATGTTGAATACGATTCCTGCGATGGGAAACAACCAATACCTGGATCACTTGAGTAAGGTGAAGCTTCTTCCACTGTGGGAGGAATCTATAAAAGTCTGAGGTGCCAGTGGGCCCACAGCACTAGGGGAATGCATGCGAACCTTCTGCCTATCAGGCTCAAACACTGTGAAGCTAACAAGCAGGAGCTCTACTCATTCTTGCTACCTGCTGGGGTGGCAACGATACCGACCCCCTGAAGGTTTTGAAGTGTATCATCTGTTGAGCTGGAGATAACTGATTTTTTTGTTAGTTGATTATCAACATCTTCATCAGACTATCTTTGTGTTCTGTGAGCTAGCCTGGACTGCACACTTATGCCCCGTACACACGGTCGGACTTTGTTCGGACATTCCGACAACAAAATGCTAGGATTTTTTCCGGCGGATGTTGGCTCAAACTTGTCTTGCATACACACGGTCACACAAAGTTGTCGGAAAATCCGATCGTTCTAAACGCGGTGACGTAAAACACGTACGTCGGGACTATAAACGGTGCAGTGGCCAATAGCTTTCGTCTCTTTATTTATTCTGAGCATGCGTGGCACTTTGTCCGTCGGATTTGTGTACACACGATCAGAATTTCCGACAACGGATTTTGTTGTCAAAATTTTATAGCCTGCTCTCAAACTTTGTGTGTCCGAAAATCCGATGGAAAATGTCCGATGGAGCCCACACACGGTCGGAATTTCCGACAACACGCTCCGATCGGACATTTTCCATCGGAAAATCCGACCGTGTGTACGGGGCATAAGAGTAGAATGTTGTCAAGGTAATTACACACTCAAAAACCCAATCTCTCTCAGGAGTTCCAAGACATAGAAGGATGAATTGTGGATGAACTTAATCCACCACAAATCTTACATATTTCTGAAATGCTGGGAGAATGGGAATATATAGATAGGCGTCTTAAAGATCTATTGATGGCCTCCAGTCTCCTGGCTGGATCATTTGTATAAAGCATTTTAAAGCTTGTGAGGTATAAGTAGCAGTTTTAATCATTTTAAAACTATCATAGGACACCATTCAACCATTTTTTTTTGTACCACTTGCTCCCGTAGAGAAACTAAGAGCTTCCATAGAATTATCATCTTCTGGGATGAACTTGGAATCCTTTGCAGGGGTGAAGGAATTGTGGGGTGGCCGATAAGAGAACTCCAAAAATGACCAGAACTAATTGTTGAAATCACCCAGGTCGTGACAATGACTCACCCAGTCTGATGTAAAGTGCTTAAACATGGCCTCGACCGGAAGTGTTTGAACAGGCCTCATGTCAAAAAGATTTTTTCGAATCCTGTGGAGCAGAAAGGGCTTTTCGCTTATTCGCCTTTAATAATGTCACCTGACTGCTTGGTGCTATCGTCAGTTTGCATGCACCCCTGGCTGCTTGATAAGATCTTTTAAGTTCAAGATAAATGCACCTTGTCAAGAGGATCCTTTATTTTTTTTTTATTTTTTTTTTTGTTTTACAATCACCACTTATTTTTATTAGTTTTATGAAAAAAGACTTACAATACAGAGCCTCTGGGCATTCCCTGGCTCATTCTACATAAAACAGAGAAAGTAACAACTGTGGGTGACCTCTCAGGTTAATACCTGTAAAAAAGGGGAAAAAAAAACTTTTACTGCTTGCACTCACATACCATATTTGGTAGCAATTTAAACATACCATTTGCAATGGACAACAATACTGTGAGATAGGTGCACTGGGGAGAGTATGTGCCAATCAACAGGTTGGGTAAGTTATGAAAAAGGATTGACAATCTAAAGACTGGTTATTCTAAGCATATCCCACCCTTCAACATTGCTCAGCATTAGTATTCTGGGGATCTAGCCAAATATGCCAAATTCTATCAAATTACTCAGACATCCACGAGAAAGATATGCAGCTTTGTATAGGGCAATAGCTGCATTCACTAGGGTCTTCCACAAATTTAAAGACTGTTCCTCAGGCTATTTTGTACATAGAATAGCAATAGTCCTAGTAGAGTTTTAGTTGCTCTACGATGCACTAGGGGGGTTTACCAGGCCCAGTAAACAAACCGAGACAGTCAAGGGAATTGTAATAGTTGTTAAAGTTGTTATAAATTGAATAATCGCTTCCCAATAGCATTGTATCTTAGGACAGGACCATAGCATATCGCGGAAGTCTGCCTCATTGTTACCACACTTCCAGCATTGGTCAGAGGTCCCAGAGTAGATTTGACTTATGCCCCGTACACACGGTCGGACATTGATCGGACATTCCGACAACAAAATTCCAGGATTTTTTCCAACGGATGTTGGCTCAAACTTGTCTTGCATACACATGGTCACACAAAGTTGTCGGAAAATCCGATCATTCTGAACGAGGTGACGTAAAACACGTACGTCAGGACTATAAACGGGGAAGTAGCCAATAGCTTTCATCTCTTTATTTATTCTGAGCATACGTGGCACTTTGTGCGTCGGATTTGTGTACACACGATCGGAAATTCCGACAACGGATTTTGTTGTTGGAAAATTTTATAGCCTGCTCTCAAACTTTATGTGTCGGAAAATCCGATGGAAAATGTGTGATGGGGCCTACACACGGTCGGAATTTCCGACAACAAGGTCCTATCACACATTTTCCTTTGGAAAATCCGACCGTGTGTACGGGGCATTAGGGTTTTGGGTGTCAAATAAATTCGATGGAGTAACTTGTATTGAATTAGATGATCACAAACTGCTATTAGTTGAAGGAAAGGGTACTCCCAGACATCCTCCCTATCCTCCGTGTCTAATTCAGGATAATCTTCCTGCCATTTAGAGTATAGACTCTCCAGACCAAAATGAACCGAGGGAAGAAGTGTTTTGTAGATATTGGACAGAGGTTTAGTCAGCTGGTCATCTCGTAAAAGAGATTCTATGTTAGTTTGTAGGATAGTTATAGATTGCAAACCAAATTGAGATGAGAAAGCATATCTGAGTTGCAGAAATCTAACAAAAATATCTATTAGGTCATATCTTTGCTTTAACACATCAAAAGATAGTAAAGTTCCCCCTTCACAAATATTATCAATATTTTTTATTCCATTCGTTGACTGGGTCTGGGATAGTTTGAAATTAGGGTAAACAAGAATTATTCCATAAGGAAGTGGCAGGGGACCACCTGTTGGCAGGGGATCCTCATGACGCTTACAAACCTGCATCCGACATGCCCGTATCACTACCTTCATAGAAAGTGTCAAAGGAAATGGTCCCTGTAGGCCACGATATAAAGCATTTTTCAAAAATTCATAGGAATCAAGGAAAGCGGCTTCCAGGACAACAGAGGCATTGGAATCGTCTGA